>CAUYLG010053468.1:0-56224 GCA_963573385.1 Cacajao melanocephalus | reverse complement strand
CAAAAAAGAAAAGGACTTCAATCAGTTCCTCATACCACGTATAAAAATTAACTGAAAATGGATCATAATCTAAATATATGACCTAAAACTAGAATACTTATAGAAAGGAGGAGAAAACCCTTCCTTGTAACCTTGAATTAGTCAAATATATATATATACATATATATATATATATATATATATATATATATATATATATATATATCCTTGTGGATGTTTATTTGTATCCTTGAAATATCATTGGTAATAAAAGGGTAAAAGTAAACAAGTGTCTTCCTGGGTTTTCTGAGACACTCTAACAAATTAATAGAGCCTAAAAAGAAGGGCATGGGAAGTCCACATTGAAGCAATAGGTCAGAAATTCCAGGAGTCTGAACTTGTGAGTGGTGAAGGAATTGGTTCAAACTTGTGAGACTGAGCTCTCAACCTGTGGAGGTCTGACATAATCTTCAGGTAGACAGCATCAGAATTGAATTGGATCAGAAGCTTCCCAGTTATATCTGCTGTAAAATTGCTTGTTTGCTTGAGAATAGAGAGAGATTCCCACACATGTAGTCACAGAAGCTTCTTGTGTTGATAGTTGTGGCATGAGAACAGAAGAAAAACAGTATGTTTTGTCTACACAGTAGGTGATAAAGGTCTAATACCATTTGAATTTGGGTTCCAGACCAAATTTCATGTTGAATTGTAATTCCCAGTGTTGGATGTTGGGCCTGGTGGGAGGTGATTGGATCATGGGGCCGGTTTCTCATGAATAGTTTAACCCCATTCCCCTTGGTGCTGTTCTCATAATAGTGAGTGAGTTCTAATGAGATCAGGTTGTTTAAAACTGTGTGGCACCTCCCCCAACCCTTGCTGCTTTAGCCATGTGCAGTACCAGCTCCCCCTTTGTCTTCTGTCATGATTGTCACTTTCCTGAGGTCTCCCCCAAAGCTCAGCAGATGCCAGCATCATGCTTCCTGGACAGCCTGCAGAGCCAGTTAAACTTCTTATATTTGTAAGTAACCCAGTCTCACGTATTTCTTTATAGCAGTGGGAGAATGGACTCATACTAGGTTCTTCAGCTGATCTCTTCTCGTGACTAGCACTGAATTGTAAAAACATCCTTAGCTCAAGCACTGATCAAATGGAATAGAATTATTACTGCTTTGACAAATTATGATTCATCACCTGGGACCCTCTTGGGGTTATATTACCTTCTCTGAGATTGAGGGCTCTCTAATATTTCCTGAATGAAATGGAATTGCATTGCCTGGTACCAAAGCAGGGCAAGTGAGGATACTTGACATTCAGCAGTATTTTCCACAAGCATAAAATAGAAGGCCTACTACAATGTTGTGCATTTCTCTTCCAGATTTAGGAAAAGTAAAGGTGATCATATTTAAAAAACAAAACAAACTAAACCCCAGGACCACTCAGATAGACTGGAACTGCATACAACTTTTTGTACTGTAAAGTAGTTTGGAATTAATATAACTGTTAAAACTAAAACAAAGATAGCTGTGGACATTTCTAATTCTTAATATTAGTGAATAAGACCATTTCTCAATTCTGCTAAGTTTTGTTTTATAGACTGTACAGTTTTAAAGTGGTAAACAGCTGTCTTCTGTTGACACTCTGCATTTGTACCTCAGAAAGGATACAATAACTTATGGCAATTTATTCCTTGTAAAGATACAGTTGTATGTTTATTTTTATCTAATTCTGGTTTTTGTGCCTTATTTTCTCTACCTGACCAACAATGGTTAATTTGTAATATTATTGAGTTTTAATTTTTTTCTATTTTTTGTTACATAAACTATAAATTTCCATAATCTCAAAAAATGTACAAAAGGTAAGAATGCTTAGAATCTCTATGACCTGCACATTGATTAGACTGATACTGCCCTCAAATGTTTTCCCCTAATAGATAATAAACATGATGAGTCTACTTTGAAGCAATGCTAAGTGAGCAATTATTCTTTAAAAACTTGACACAATTGCTTGTTTCAAAAAAGGTATGCATTATTTTGATTTGAATCTATATTGTTTCCCTGTGACTTAGCCTGCTTCATCTCATATTTTAAAGCACACAATTATACGGGGAGATTGTCAGAAATGCAGTATCTTAGCCTGTACTACCAGATATTGTAATTCAGTAGAGCCAGACTGGGGTTGTGGAATTTTGCCTCTTTTGTGTACTCTAGAGTATTCTGATGCATGCCCACTATGAATCCTTGAATCCTTCTGAGGAAAACAATTACAGTACATTTGGTGTTTTTTTAACTTTTATTTCAAGTTCAGAGGTACAGCTGCAATATCTTCAGGTTTGTTACATAGGTAAAAGTGGATCATGGGTGTTTACTGTAAACATTATTTCATCACTCAGGTATTAAGCCTTGTATCCATTAGTTATTTTTCTTTATCTTCTCCTTCCTCCCACCCTTCACCTTCTTATAGGCCTCAGTGTGTGTTGTCCCCTCTATGTGTCCATTTGTTCTCATCATTTAGTTCCAACTTATAAGTGGGAACATGCAATATTTGGTTTTCTGTTCCTGTGTTAATTTTCTCAAGATAATGGCCTGCAGCCTCATCCATGTCCCTGCAAAGGACACGACCTGCTTCTATTCTATGGCTGCAGAGTATTCCATGATGTATATGTGCCATTCTATCATTGACTGGCATTTGGTTTGGTTTCATGTCTTTGCTGTTGTGAATAGTGCTGCAGTGAACATACATGCACATGTGTCTTTATAATATTAATAGAATAAATAATTTATATCCCTTTGGGTATATGCCCAGGAAAGGGATTGCTGAGTCAAATGGTATTTCCGTCTTTAGGTCTTTGAGGAATCACCACACTGTCTTCCACAATGACTTAACCAATTTATAGTCTCATCAACAGTGTAAGGCCAGGTGCGGTGGCTAATGCCAATAATCCCAGCACTTTGGGAGGCCAAGGCAGGCAGATCACATGAGGTCAGGGGTTCAAGACCGGCTTGGCCAACATAGTGAAACCCTATTTTTATTAAAAATACAAAATTAGCCAGGCATGGTGGTATGGGCCTGTAGTCCCAGCTACTTGGGAGGCTGTGGCAGTAGAATTGCTTGATCCTGAGAGATAGAGGTTGCAGGAAACCAGGATCATGCCACTGCACTCCAGCCTGGGTGACAAAGTGAGACTTCGTCTTAGAAAAAAACAAAACAAAAGCAGTGTATAAGCATTAAGTTTTCTTTACAACCTAGCCAGCATCTGTTATATTTTGATATTTTGATAATAGTCATTTCAACTGGTGTGAGGTGGTATCTCATTGTGGTTTTGATTTGCATTTCTCTAATGATTAGTGATGCTAAGCTTTTTTATATGTTTGTTGGCTGCATGTATGTACAAGCCACTGCTCAAAGAAATCAGAGATGACAAAAACAAGTGAAAAAACATTCCATGCTTGTGGATAGAAAAAAAAATCAATATAATTGAAATGTTCATACTGCTCAAGGCAATTTATAGATTCAATGATATTCCCATTAAACTGCCATTGATACTCTTCACAGAACTAGAAAGAAATAAGCTATTGTAAAATTCATATGGAACAAAAAATGAGTCCAAATTTCCCAGGCAATCCTAAGCAAAAGGAACAAAGCTGGAGGCATCATCCTATCAAACTTCAAACTATACTACAGGGATACAGTAACCAAAATAGCATGGTACTGCTATTAGCATGTAGCATGGTACAAGAATAGAAGCACAGGCCAATGAAACAGAATAGAGAATGCAGAAATAAGACGACACACCTGCAATTCTCTGATCTTTGACAGGCCTGATGATACATTCAAGCCATGGGGAAAAAAACATCACTATTCAATAAATGCTGCTAAGATAATTGGCTAGCCATATGCAGAAAATTGAATCTGGACCCCTTTTGTGTAGTATATACAAAAATTAAGATGAATTAGGGACTTAAATGTAAAACCTAAAACTATAAAAACTCTGGAGGACAACCTAGGCAATATCACTCAGGACATAGGCACAGGCAAAGATATCATGATGAAGATACTAAAAGTAATTGCAACAAAAGCAAAAATTGACAATAGGATTTAATTAAACTGAATAGTTTTGCACAGCAAAAGAAACTATTAACAGAGTAAACAGACAACCTACAGAATGGGAGGAGATTTTTGCATACTACGCATCTGACAAAGGTTTAGTACCCAGCATCTATAAGGACTTAAAAAAATTTACCCACGAAAAGTCAACCCCATTGAAAGGTGGACAAGAACATGAATAGACACTTCTCTAAAGAAGACATATGTGAGCAAAATCATATGAAAAAAAAAGTTGACTTGTTAATTTGTATTCTTGGTCAACCAGTGAATCAAAGCTGTGTAAGATTTTAGGATTATCTCCTTTTGGTTTTATTTCCAGTCTGCCATCGAAAATAAAAGATGTCTCTGAAAATAAAAACACTGTGATTATAAAACTATATATTGTTGGTTGCCTATTTAACATTAAAGGCCTTCTCTTTATCCACTTATGTCCACCCCTTGCTAAAAGAAATTAGGTTAAGTAAGGTAAGGGAATTTTTTTGCAGCATGTGTTATATTCATGCTTCTTGCCAGCATAATTTCAAAGCCCTCAGATAAGCAAATCAGCTCATGACTTTCACAGGGGGTAAGTTTGGTACAGGATAGAGTCTCAAATCCCATTTTTTTAAATTGAAAAAAACTTCAAAGCGTTTTGGAAAACAGGTGTCCCTAATTTCTTAAAAGAAAAAGATGGAAAGTCACAGGTTTGTCATTTTACTTCTGTCCTAAATATGCTGCAGGCACTCAAAGGAGGGTTGAGAGTATGATCACAAAGAAGCATTAGATAGAACCCATAGTGAAGCAAGTCTTGTCAGGACCATAACTCCCTCATATTGCAATTATGTTAGCAATACAATTCCTACTGTTTAATCATTTTGAATCCTACTTTTATTATGTGCAATTACATGCCTCTTGACTGCTTGAAGATCTAGAGGATTTTATGCAGTGTACTCTGTGACATGTACACAGTCTCACATATCACAACATTACAATCTTAGATATGTAACTTGCTATATAAAACATATTCATGTATATATACGCACACATGTGTACATGCTCACAGGTACCTTAAAAACTATGTGTAAAACTATCCTTACCTCAGAAACCTTCCTGTTCGTCATCTACCTGACAGAAAATGCTGCAGGAATTCTAGGTAACAGAGCCAGAAATCTATAAGTCATTGTGACACTTACTTCCCTTCCTTTTTATTCTCTATGTCCTATGGTATTCTAGTAAATGTTTAACAATCAATTCTGTAGAAAAATGAGAGTTCTACTTGCATTTTTTTCCCATTTCCATTATGGAAATGCTACCAGGTGGCTAACTTTAAGCTTCTAACAACATCAATTTTCCCTTGTGCCAACTGTATGCAAAACACTTGAACACTTACATTAGGGGTTCTCAAATTGTGGTAGCTGGACCAGCAGTGTCAGCATCATCTATGAACTTGTTAGAAATGTAAATTCTTCATCACCAACCAAATCTACCAGAAATAAAAACAAAGCCAAAAACCAACAAAACTGTCTGTGGTTGGGGCCTGAAGCTTGAGAAGTGGTGATTTCTTCGTGGACTACATCAGGGAATGATGTTGTACGCAATAAAAAGAAACTGGGTCCTGAATCAACACAAGGAGGAAAACTTTGAACCAGGAACTACTGCATTAAACAGCTATTTAAGAAACAAATTTCTTTTTGGTTTATCCATAGACAGTTTTAATTGATACACAGAGTATCAATCAGATGTCTTACAAAGACAGAACCAATAAGAGAGCTGTGTGTGTATGCACGATTTATTTTAAGGAATTGTCTTAGATAATCATGGGAACTGGCAAGTTCAAAATCAGTACAGCAGGCAAGCAGGCTGGAAACTTGGGAAATAATTTACAATGCAGTCATGAGGCTCATTTCTTCTTTTCTAGGAAACCTCAGCTGTTGCTTTTAAGACCTTCAAGTGATTGGATAAGGCCCACCACACTGATGACAGTAATCGCCTCTTCTTAAAGTTAACTAATTGTAGATGTTAACCACATCTGCATAATACCATTTCAGCAACACATAACTTTGTTTGTTGTTGTTGTTGTTGTTTTTATATTTTTTTGAGCCAACGTCTCCCTCTTGTCACCCAGGCTGGTGTGCAATGGCACAATCTTGCTTTACTGCAACCTACTCCTCCCAGTTTCAAGCAATTCTCCTGCCTCAGCCTCCTGAGTAGCTGGGATTACAGGCACCTGCCAGTATGCCTGACTAATTTTTGTATTTCTATTAGAGACAGGGTTTCACCAAGTTGGCCAGGCTGGTCTTGAACTCCTGACTTCTGGCAATCTGCCTGCCTTGGCCTCCCAAAATACAGGAATTACAGGTGTGAGCCACCATGCCCGGACATGACTTTGTTTTTTATTTAATAACTGGATGTTATCTGGCCTAGCCAAGTTAGCATGCAAAATCAATCATCAGAACTGGATAGCATTATCTTGACCAGCAGAATCATTTTACTCTCTTCCTTAACAAATTCCATTTTCCCACATGATAGCCAGAATGATATTTGGACTAAACTTTCTTCCCTCAGCTTAAAAATCCTCAGTGACTTCTCTTGCATTATTTAATTATCCAAATTCCATTATCCAGACTGAATCTCAAGGTCCAGTATTATTTGGCCCTTGTCTACTTCTCCAACATCATCCCAAAGTATTCTTCTCTCTTTCTTTGCTAGCCCCCACATATATACACACATACAAATATTACAGTTTCCAGAATGTGATAAAGTCTTCTCTGTAATAAGATTTCCTTTTATATGGCTCACTTTACTTATAATGGTTTCCTCCTTAACTCTTTACCTAATTCCCATACTACTCCTATTTCATCTTAAGTGTTATTGGCTGAGTGTCCCCTAACTCTCCATTTAATTAGGCACTTCATTTTATTTTTATTAAGAATACTTTAATTATATAGTTATATATGTGTTTATGTGTTTAATGTTTAATTTTATAATTACCCAGAAGGCTGAATGGGAACAGGAAACATGTCTTTATATGGCCTATATTAATTATCATTTTTAGCTATTATTAACAGGGAGATATCATTTATTTTTCTAAGACAACAGAGAAATGACTTGTCTAGCATTACATTGTACAATCAGCTGAGGAGCTTGCTGAGGGGAAAAGAAATACAGAATGGAAGAAGGAATACAGGAGTGGAAGAATGTATTTAGAAATATCAGCTGCACCAGGTAACCAGTTACAGAAATGAGGACTGTTATTGTCATGAGTATTTCTTTCTTATTTTGTTATGAATCATTTCTGTACATATATTAAGCAAACATTGCTTTACTTCTACTATTATTCCTTTATCACGTAAAACAAGGTGTATTGATTTAAATCATAGTACTTAAGTATTGCTAGTGCATTTAGGGATTGTTATTGCATACTGTTAGTTTTATACAGACTAGTTGTCTCATGCTAAGTGGAAGTATGACCTTGTTTTGTCCTTTTTCAGAGATTAAGTGTGGTTTAAAGAGATGCATATGGATGCCAGGCGTGAGCCACTGAGCCTGGATATAACTTTGTTTTTGTTGTTGTTGTTTTATTTTTTGAGCCGAAGTCTCACTCTTGTCACTTAGGCTGGTGTGCAATGGTTAACAAGGTGTGGACTTGTCACGGTTAATTTTATGTGTCAGTGCAGCCGGACCTCAATGCTCAAATATTTGGACAAATGTTGTTCTGTAGGTTTCTGTAAGGGCATTTTTAAGCGCGATTAACTTTTAAATTAGTAGATTTAAGTGAAGCAGATTGAGCTCCATAATGTGGGAGAGCTTCATCCAGTCAGCTGAAGGCCTAAACAGAACAAAAAGACTAACCTCCCATGAGCAAGAAGGAATTCTGCAAGCAGATGGCCTCAGACTTCTATTGCAACATCAGTTTCTCTAGAGTATCCTGACAATGCCTGCCCACCCTGCAGATTTTGGATTTGCCAGCCTCTATAATCACATAAACCAATTACTTAAAATAAATCCATTTCTATGTATATGCACATCCTATTGGTTCTGTTACTCTGGAGAACCCTGGCTAATATAGATGTTTTCATGCAGAGTTTGTAAAACACCTGAGCTTGTATATATGATCAGATGTGTAAATGAACACTGTTTATTAGGAAGAAGTCTCAATAACCTGTTCAGATACTCAAAGTAGTCTAATCTTAATTATCTCTAAGAATCTTGCCTAAATTGTCTCTCTATTTAATAATGTATTAATTATATCAGGTTTATTAATAGGTTGCTAAATAGACTGACAATTTAGGCAAGATTCTTAGACATAATTGGAAGGCAAATTGTTCGGTGCTGAATTGATCCAGAAAGTATGATCGCCAGTGTATCACTTATTTAACTGAAGCAGCAGCAATGCCTAAGTAGTACTTTTCCAAGACAAATGTGCAGCATTTCTTCACTGTGATTTCAAAAGAGCATGAGATCTGGACATCCTTCAGCCTCAGTCCACTCTTTAGTCTCAATTTCCCGACAGGAAATGCTTATGAAAGAACTATTTACCTACTCACACAGTTCAATTTACTTCTCAAGTATGAAAAATAAATTTTCATGCATAGGGTGTTTGAAATCTAGGATCGTGAAAAACAGTCTCTAAATCTGTTCAGTTAGTGTGTGGGTGAATAGAATACACCTTACAGGCAAATTACAGTATTTCTCCATGAAAGCTAAACATACTGGTGAATCACCAATTTTTTTTAATTCCAAATATTTAAAATACAAACTTCATAGGCCTTTCATTACAGATATGAAGAAAGGGAGAAATAAAAGAAGAGAATCAAACTTTACTGTTGTATAACTATTTTACATATCTAGTATCTAAAATACCTACAAAGTGTAACTGCTGAATCCAGAAAGGCTTAACCTCTATCAATCTGAGAGCCTGCAAATGGTTCTCCAATCAAGTTCACACAGCTCTTTCAGAATATTTCCCAAGACACTGTCTTAAGCGTGCCACAGACTAAGCCTCCTCAGTTAGGTTCTTTCAGCCTGACATCATCTTGCCCCCTCTTATATTGAACCACTTCATCCCCATCATATGCTGACAAAAACTGTAATCCGTGGTCTCGTAGAAACAAGTGTGTGTGATTTCATCGTTCCTTTGAGACACTTTAGAGTTGCCAGACAGAAATTCTATTACCATAGCTCACAATGAGATTTCTATAAGTTTTGCTCTCAAATTTTATTTCCTTAAAGGATTTCCAAATTACAAGTGTGTTCTTGTTCTTTTCAGACTGGAAATAGCACATAAATGCAGGTAATAATGGGCTCTACTTGTCTATATAAAGTGTAAGTTCTAAAATTTTCAGGATATTTCATGTCATGTGTTAAATATAAACCATTTGTAAGAAATTCATCTTTCCTTTTTATATACGTAATTCAAATAAAAGCACAACTTTACAAGAATCTTCATTTCCCATGTTCATTTTGGCAAGGTTATTATTCACCTCTCCTAGTAATTTCTTTTTCTTTATCTTTCTGTCACAAATAATTCAGAAAAAAAAGCGACCATAGTATTATATTTCTCAGCGTTTCCTTGAATATGGTGTTTCATAATATCAATCAAACTGAGGTTAATATTGCTTCCAAAGTCAAAATTTATATTGAATTAAAAGAATGGAAGAGAAACAAGGTAATTATGAAATTACAAAATGAATCTGATAATTTGTTGAACAGTTTTGAGTTTTTGCATCCATAGACTTTCCTCTTGCCCAACATAAAGACCATTTCAAACAGAAATTATTCTGTGAATAAATGTATTAGTTGTGGTTCAACTCAAAGTGTCTACTATACATTTTCTTCAACGAGTCATTTTTAGTTATCTATTTATTTAAGTTGTCTGTAGCCCCAATAAGTTTGTTCTCTTAGTGTTTATGAAAATATATAGCAATGAGGTCAAAAGTATGTCTTTCTTTTACCTTGTTTTTATTTCTAACCATTTCTCAAAGACTCAAAATATGAATCATATCTATTGGAACCAATTTTACAATTCTTCTTATTTAGAGGCAATCCTTATGAATCTCTAATTTATTTGAATGGCAAAGTGATTATTATGTAAATGATAATTATAGAAAACATTCAAAAGGAAAGGCTTTTAAAATAATTCTTAAAGTTTCTGTAATGTAACATTAATAAAAATAAATTTTATAGGACCTATTGGTTGCATAGAAAAAAAATTATAAATTAATAGATGTAGCATCTAAAACTAATTAAAAGAAATGAATATGAGTGATCAGCTTTCAATCAAAGCAAGTGAATACCAGTCATATAGAAAAAAGCTTAATTACTTCCTGATTTAACAGTCAGATTTTTCTCTAAAATGGTAATAATATTTTTGATAATATCTATGATAAATAAAAATTTAATCAGATACTCAAATATATCTATTTTCAGAACATATTCTATGTAACATTTCAATTTTGAATGTTAAGTTCAGGGATGAAAGTTTTTAAACGGCTTTCTATTTCCTTTCTTACTCACTTTATCCTTTTTTGGGAAAAGTACTAAGTTGAGTAAAAGGTCTATTTTCTCATATACAGTAATTTTCTTAAATCTATACATAGTCTTTTAACACACAGTATTTTTTACTTGTTTTGTTATTGTTACTGAGTAAAACATATTCTTGAGCTTGATGATATATTACAGTTCTATACACCAAGGAAATTACCATATTCCTCAAGACACATAGCATTGCCCTGACCCAAGATACTTCCATGATCTTTTTCAGTTACTGATCTCCAGATCTATCACCATAGAGTCATTTGCTTTTTTTCTGTATCTCATTTCTTTAACTGAATGTATTTTAAAATGTTGTCTGCAGTTTAAAAAGTTGTCTATTTTTTTCTGAGTAGTATTTCTTCATATTAATATATAGCAAAATTTGTTTATCTATTCACTTGTTGAACATTTGATGCAATTCAGGTCTTTTATGAATAAAGTTGTTATACCTGTGTGGGAAGGTCTTGCAATAGATGTAGACATTCATCTCTTAAGTATGTGCTTCTTGTCAGAGTATCTGGGCCATAATTATCTAAGGCTCAGTTTTATAAGGTACTAAAATACAGTTTTCCAAAATCGATGTGCACATTTTTATGGTTACAGAAAGGTGTGAGTGTTTCTGTTGGTCTGCACCTTTCATGACAACCAGGTTGCCTGCAAAAATATTTTAGGCATTTTGAATGGAGGGGAATACAGTGGTATAATACTGTGATTGTAATTTGACTATCACTGATCACAGATAATGTTAAGTATGTTTCATTCATTGAACATTTGTAAATTGTTTTTTAGCAAATGCCTCCTAAAATATTGATTAGACTGACCATTTTTCTCCTTATTGATTTGTATGAATGGTTTACCTATTATGGATACAATGTTGATTTCACATATGGCTATTGGGAAACCTACCAGTCTGTGACTTGTCTTACATACTCACTTTATTAATGTCATCTTTTACTTAATTCTTAAATTTTGTGTAGCTCAACACAACTTCTTAAAAATCTAGTGATTTTAACAGATTTGTTTAGGCAAAATTTACATAAAATAATATTGAACCACTTAAAACTTACAGCTCAAGTCTTGGTCAGTTAACAAAATCATGTAATCAAAATCACACTTAAGATACATCATTTTCATCACCCCATGGAGTTTCCTCATTCTCCATTGCAGGTGGTTCAATTCATATATCCACAGTCCAGGCAAACACTAATCTGCTTTCTATCACTGTAGGTTTGTTTTGTTAGGAAATTTATATGCCTAGAGCCAAATGGTATATCATCTTTTGTATTTTTTCAATTAACATGACATTTTTGAGGTTCATCCATGTTGCTGTGTGTATTAACAGTTTTTCCTTACTGTGGCCGAAGAAATCTATTGTACAGATATACCCCTTTTAACTACCCATTCACCTGTTAATGGACATTTGGATTGTTTTTGGTTTTAGACTATATGAATAATGTTATTAAGATACATTAATCTAAAGTCATTTTGTGGTCAGATGCTTTCATTTAGAGTGAAGATATGTCAAAAATTGTGATGGTTTGTAACCATATTGTAAGTGTGTATTAGCTTTATACGAAACTGCCTAACTCATTTGCAGGGTGGTTATGCCACTTTTGCATTCCCAGTAACAATGCCTGAGTCATTAATATTTTCAGCTGTTTTAATTTTTATCATTCCTATGGTGTGGAATTGTAGTTCATTGAAGTTCTAACTTCTATTTCTTGAACGCTAGCAACATCGAGCAGTGTTTTACAAGCTTTTGAATATTAATGTATTTTCTCTGTGAAGTGTTAAGCATCTGACATTTTTATTTTTTTTAATTAAATTAAAAACTGCTACATTACTTTTTTATTTTTAATATTTTTTGATTGGTTATTTCCAAATGGTAACCAGCTTTTCATCTGGGAAAAAATTCAATTAGCTATTATGCATAATTCTTTGTACATTCTGCTATATTTGACATGTTTGTATAGTGGTAAGAATTTTTTTTTCCTTTTCAGCATTTATTTTAGAATCAAGAGGTACATGGCAGCTTTGATACGTGGGTACATTGCATGTTATAGGGGTTTGATACACAGATGATTTCATCACACAGTTAATAAGTGTAGTACACAATACATCACTTTTTAAACTTCACTCTTCTCCAACCCTCCAACCTCGAGTAGGCCTATGTGTTCATGGTTACATTCTTCATGTCCATGTGCACTCAATGTTTAGCTCTCACTTAAAAGTGAGAACATGTGGTGTTTGGTCTTCTGTTCCTGCAGTTCACTTAGGAGAGGAGCCTTCAGTTCCATCCATGTTGCTGCAAAGAACATGATCTTGTTCTTTTTATGGCTGCATAGTATTTCATGGTGCGTATGTACCACATTTTATTTATTCAGTATAAAATTGATGGGAATTTAGGTGGATTGCTTGTCTTTGCTATTGAGAATAGTGCTGCAATGAACATGTGCATGCATGTGTCTTTATGTCAGAACGATTCCTATTCCTTTGAGTATATAGCCGGTAATGGAATTTCTGGGTTGAATGGTAGTTCTGTGTTATGTTCTTTGGGAAATCTCCAAACTGCTTTCCCACACACTGTAGCTGAACTAACTTACAATCCCACTAGCAGTGTATACGCATTCTCTTTTCTCCACAACCTCACCAGTATCTGTCATTGTATGTTTTTGTTTAAAAATAGCCATAGTGATCGGTGTGAAATGGTAGGTAGCTCATTGTGATTTTGAGTTTCTCTAATCATTGGTGATGTTCAACACTTTTTTATATGCTTGTTGGCCACATGTGTGTCTTCTTTTGAGAAACTGCTGCTCAGGTACTCTGCTTATTTTTCAATGGGGTTGTTTTTTGCTTGTTCAATCAATTAAAATTCCTTTATGGCCTCTGATAATAGACCTTTGTTAGACGCATAGTTTGCAAATATTTTCAACCATTCTGTAGGCTTTCTACATATTCTGTTGGTAGTTCCTTTTGCTGTGCAGAAGCTCTTTAGTTTATTTAGGTCATATTTGTCAATTTTTGTTTTTGTTGCAATTGCTTTCGGAGTTATTGTTATGAAATCTTTGCCAGAGCATATGTGTAGAATGGTATTTCCTAGGTTTTTATAGTTTCATATAAACTATAAAACTATATAAACTCTATACCTATAGTTTGACATTTTACATGTCAGATTTTTTTAAATTCATCTTGAGTTGGTATTTATATATGTTGAAAGGTAGGGATCCAGTTTCAATCTTCTACATATGGCTAGCCAGGACCATTTATTGAATAGGGAGTCCTTTCTCTACTGCTTGTTTTTGTCAACTTTGTAAAAGTTCAGACTGTTGTAGGTGTGAGGCTCTATCTCTGTGTTCTCTATTCTGTTCCATTGACCTACATGTCTGTTTTTATACCAGTACCATGATTTCTTTTTCTGAAGCCTCGTAGTATTATTTGGTCAGAGAGTATGCTGCCTCGGGCTTTGTTCTTTTTGCTTAGGATTGTTTGGGCTATTGAAGTTCTTTTTGGTTCCATATGCATGTTAGAGTAGTTTTTTCTAATTCTGTGAAAAATGACATTGGTAGTTATATAGGAATAGCACTGAATTGCAAATTGCTTTGGGCAGTATGACCATTGTAACAATGTTGGTTCTTCATGTCCACAGTCATGTGCTGTTTTCTCATTTGATTGTGTTATCTCTGATTTCTTTCAGCAATAGTTTGTCATTATTGTTGTAGAGATCTTTAACTTCCCTGATAGGCTGCTTTCCTAGGTATTTAATTTGTTTTCTATGGCTGTTGGAAATGGGATTGTATTCTTGATTAGGCTTTCAGCTTTGATGTTGTTGGTATATTGTAATAATACTGTTTTTTTTTTTAATATTGATTTTGTATCCTGAAACTTTTCTGAAGTTGCTTATCAGATCTAAGAGCTTTTGGACAGAGACTACGGGGTTTTCTTGTCATAACATCATATCATCTGTTAAGAGAGAGAATTTGAATTCCTTTCTTCTTATTTGGATACCTTCTATTTCTTTCTCTTGCCTTATTGCTCTAGCTATGACTTCCAGTACTATGTTGCATAGGAGTGGTTAGAGTGGGCATTCTTGTCGTGTTTTAGTTCTCAAGTGGAATGCTTTGAGTTCATTTTATTGTATTCCTTATTTAGTGTGATATTGGCTGTGGGTTTGTCACAGATAGCTCTTATTATTTAGAGGTATGTTCCTTCGAAGCCTAGTTTGTTGAGAGTTTTAACATGAAGAAATGTTCGTATTTATCTAAAATCTTTTTCTCATCTATTAAGATGGTTTTTAGTTCTCTTTATGTGATATATCATATTTATTGATTTGCATATATTAAACAAAACTTGCATCCCAGGAATAAAGCCTACTTGACCATGAGGTATTAGTTTTTAGTTGTGCTGCTGGATTAGGTTTGCAAGTATTTTGTTGAGGCTTTTTGCATCCATGTTCATCAGGGATATTGGCTTGAAGTTTTCCTTTTTTGTTGTGTCTCTGTCAGATTGTGGTATAAGAATGATGGTGGCCTCAGAATAAGTTAGGAAGAAGTCCCTCTACCTCTTCAATTTTTTGGAATTCTTTCGGTAGAACTATTCCAGCCCTTCTTTATACAATGGGTAGAATTTAGCTGTGAATCATCTAATTCAGGGATTTTTTTTTTTTCTGATTGGTAGGCGTCTTATTACTGATTACATTTTCACACTTATTATTGGTCTACGTGGGATTTCAAGTTCTTCCTGGCTCAAACTTAGGATTTTGTATGTTTGAAGGAATTTATCCCCTTCTAAGTTTTCTAGTTTATGTGCATAAAAGTGTTCATAATAGTTTCTGAGGGGGTCGTTTTGTATTACTGTGGGGTTGCTGGTAATGTCTCCTTTGTGATTTCTGATTGTGATTATTTGGATCTTTCCTCTTTCTTCTTCTTCTTCTTCTTCTGACTAGCAGTCTGTCCGTCTTTTTCATTCTTTCAAATAACAAATTTTGGTTTCACTGATCTTTCGTATGGTTTTCAGAGTCTCAATTTCATTCAGATCAGCTTTGCTTTGGATTATTTTCTTCTGTTTTGCTAGCTTTGGAGTTGGCTTGCTCTTTTATTTCTAGTTCCTCTAGATGTGATGTCAGGTTGTTGATTTGAGAGTTTTCTAACTTTATATATTTACATATATATATGTATTTTTATATATTTATATATATTATATATGTATTTCTAACTTTACGTAAGTGTTAGAAATACATATGTAATATATATTACAGAAATATATATTAAGAATATACAGTTAGGAAATGTGTGTTTTTAGCACTATAAACTTTTAACTTTCAAAAAACCAAAATCATCCAGCCACAATCTTGGACTACAGAGCAATATAAATAGAAAGCATTACTAACATGATCTTTCAAAACTATGCAATTACATAAAGATTAAACAACCTTCTTCTAAATGAGTTTTGGGTAAACAATGCAATTATATCCACTTTAGCTATGTCCTAGAGATTCTGGTATGTTGTATCTTTATTTTCTTTAGTTTCAAAGAATTTCCTGATTTTACCTTAATTGTATTGCTTACCCAAAACTCATTTAGAAGGAGGTGAATTTCCATGTAATTGTATAGTTTTGAGATATCATGTTAGTAATGCTTTCTATTTATATAGCTCTGTAGTCCAAGCTGTGGCTGGTATGATTTTGGTTTTTTGAAAATTGTTGAGAATTGTTTCATGGCCAACATGTGTTCAGTTTTACTGTATATGCCATGTGCAGATGAGAAAAATGTATTCTTGTTTTTGGGTACATTCTCTAGATGCCTTTAGGTCCATTGGGTCAAGTGTTGAGTTTAGATACCAAATATACCTGTTAGTTTTCTCCGTCAGTGATCTAATACCATCAGAGGCATGCTGAAGTCTCCCACTCTTGTGTGGTTATCTTTCTGTAAGTCTCTAAGACCTTGTTTTATGCATCTGGGTGCTCCAGTGTTGAGTGCACGTATATTTAAGATAACTAAGTCCTTCCTTTGGATTGAACACTTTATCGTTACATAATGCCCTTGTCTTTTTTGATCATTGTTGGTTTAAAGTCTGTTTTATCTTAAATTAGAATAGCAACTTCTGCCCTTGTTCATTTTCTGTTTGCTTGATAGATTTTTTTCTCCATCACTTTACTTTGAGCCTATGAGTGTCACTGAATGTGAGACGGTTCTCATGAAGAAAGCATACAATTGGGACTTGCTTATTTATTCAATTTTCTACTCTGCACTTTTTAAGTCGGGTGAATAGCCTGTTTACATGCAAACTTAATATTGATATGTCTGGATTTAATCTTGTCAGCATGTTTTTAGCTGGTTGCTATGCAACCCTGATTGTGTAGTTGCTTTAGAGTGTCTATGTACTTAAGGGTGCTTTTGTGGTGCTCAGTAATGGTCTTTTGTTTCCTGTTTAGCACTCACTTAAGGGTTTCTTGTAAGGCAGGTCTGGTGGTAACATATTCTGTTAGAATTTGCTTGTCTGAAAAGGATTGTACTCCTTCTTCACTTGTGAAACCTACTTCGGCTGGATATAAAATTCTTGATTGTAATTTCTTTTCTTTAAGACTGGTGAATATTGGCACTCAATGTCTTATGGCCATGTAAGATTTCTGCTATAGATTCACTGCAGCCTTGTGGGTTTCCTCTGTGGATGACATGCCCCTTCTCTCAAGCTGACTTTAGTATTTTTTGTTTCAAAATGACCATAGAAAATCTGATGACTACATCTTGGGGATGGTTTTCTTGTAGAGTATTTCACAAGAGTTTTCTGAATTTGAATAACAAACTCTTTAGCAAGGTTGGGGTAATTTTCATGGACAACATCGGCAACTAACTTTTCCCATTTGCTTGTTCTCTTTCCCTCTCTTTCAGAGACACCTGATTCATCAGTTTGGTCTCTTTACATAATCTCATGTTTTTCAGAGTTTCTGTTCATTCTTTTTTATTCTTTGTTCCTTATTCTTGTCTGACTTGGTAGATTTGAAGAATCACTCTTAAGCTCAGAGATTCTTTCTTCAACTTGTTCTATTCTGCTGTTAATAATTTTGATTGTATTATAAAATACTTACCAGTGAGTTTTTCAGCTCTATTACATCAGTTGGTTGTTTCTTAAAATGGTTACTTCATCTTTGAGTTCTTCCATCATTGTATTGGATTCCTTAGATTTATTGGATTAGTTATTGACTTTCTCCTTAATCTCAATGATCTTTGTTGCTATCCAGATTCTGAATTCCATGTCCATCATTTCAGCCATTTCAGCCTGGGTAAAAACCGTGGCTAGGGATCTAGTGTAGTCATTCTGAATTAAGAACACACTCTGGCTTTTTGAGTTGCCAGAGTTCTTGCACTGGTTCTTTCTCATCTTTGTGGGTTGATGTCTCTTTAATCTTTGAAGTTGTTGGGCTTTGGATTGAATTTTAATATTTTGTATTCTTTGATGTCCTTGAAGGTTTCACTATAATATAACACAGTTGAGTCAACTGAGTTGACAGCTCTGTCAACTGACCTCGTTTCTGGGTGATTTCAGAGGGCCAAGGTTCAGCTCAGCACTCCTGAGCTGCATGCTCAAACCCTAGGGGAGCTGGTACCAGGCCCACAGCTTTGTTCTCTGGCTATTTAGGTTAAGTACCTGATTTGCTGGAGGGTGTTGAGGAATACTCCAATGTGGACATTTCTAACACAAGTGTTTAATCAGGGCAGTGGCAACACAGTTCTTGCTGTGTACATGCTCTGGTGGCAGTGGGAGGACAATGTGGAGGGGTGCTTAAGCACTGAAGTGGAGCAAGGCAGGGGTTTGCTACATATGTTTCTGAGTGGTACTGCATTCCAGACTTCATTTCTTGTAATATATTTGTCTGGTTTTGCTACTAAAGTAATAATTCCCTTATAAAATGTGTTAGGGATTACTTATTTTTCTCTACTGGCTTATATATGTGTGTATTATTATTTATAATACACACATATATAAGGTGTGTACAGGGGTGGTATTATTTTTATCTTAATGTTTGATAAAATTCACTAGTGAAGACATCTGGACCTAGAAATTTTATGAGATAAAGACAACTAATTATGAATTCAATTTATTTAATTAATTTAGGTTAATTCAAGCTTTCGATTATTTTTTAAATCCATTTTGACACATTGTCACTTTCATTATTTTTTGTGACTTTATATAAGATTGCATTCAGCATGGCAACTTGCTTCATCCAGAGCATGAGATTTAAGAGGAGAGGCAGAAAGGCAGAGATATCAAAACTGCAGTCTTTTATAATTATATAATAGTTGAATAACATTTGGTAGCTTGCTTCATCCAGAGCAAGATTTAAGAGGAGCAAGAGAAAGACACAGATGTCAAAACTACAGTCTTATGATTATACACTAGTTGAATAACATTTGGATTGATTCCACTTTGAAGTAACATACTATCATTTGTACACATACTACTGGTCAGACAGATAAATTCTAGTAAAATATTTAAAGTGATTAAGAGAGATTGAAAATACAAGGAAGTAGTCATTGGGTATAATCATGCAGGATGGCTAAAAAAACATCTTTACTGGTCTTGTTTCAAACTTCTCTCATTTTTTCCTGATGAAAGTGAATAAAGTTCTCCAAATAAAAAATAAAAACAACTCTTTCTATATTCAATTCTGTCAAGTTTTCCTGCATATATTTCAGGCTCTCTTTTAAGGCTATATAATCTGTCGTGTATTTTCCCTGTTAGTCATTTTTTAATATGATATACTCTTTATTTTTTAGTAATAACACTTTGCCTTAAAGTGCAGTTTATTTGATATTGGTATAATCATTCCGACTTTTGTGTTTGCTTGCTATTTTCATAATATATTTTTGCTCTCTATTGATATTTTGCCTGAGATCATTTTGTTTAGCTATTTAATTATTTTAGGTTTATTGATATATTATTTACAAACAGTAAAGCTCATTGTTTTATCTACAATCACAGAAATTTTGACAAATGTACAGATTTATAAAGTCTCCAACATAATTATTATCTATAGCTCTTTGGTCAACCTCAAAACCTTTAGGCCATTTTATATATGTCCCCCAATTATTGCCAATGAACAATCTATTTACTGCACTGATGTTTGCCTTTTTCAGAATATCATATTAATTGATTGTACAATATATAGTCTTTACATCTACTTTCTTCTTATTTTGTAAGATTCATCCATACTATTGTGTGAATCTATTGTTTCTTTCCAAAATACTTATTGCAGAAGAGTGATCTGTTTTGCTGTAGATACTATACTATTTGTTTATTCAAACACCCATTATAGCATTGATTCCAGTTTTGAGTGGTTATAAATAAAGCCATCACAAACAATCATGTGCAAGATTTTTTTGAACAAAGCTTTTTGTTTTTCTGCATACGTATGTGATGTGGATTATTGGATTATATGGTAAGATTTTATTTATATAGGAAGCTGCTAAAATGTATTTTTTTCAAGCTAGTTATACCATTTGCACTTCCATTAATAATATATGAGATTTTCAGTTGCTCCACATACTCATCAGTAGATGATACTATATTGTTAAAAAAAACTCTAATAGGTGTTTAATGTTATCTCACTGTGGTTTTAATTTCCAATTCCCTAACGTCTAATTATCTTGCATATGGCAAAGTGTCTATTCAAATGTTTGGCATTTTCATAGTGTTACAAACACTTTAATGAGTTTGAGAGTTCTGGATATATTCTAGATACAAATTATTTATTATGTTTTTATTTTGAATATTATCTCCCTATCTGTGTATTAAAATTTATATTTTCTATGAATTATATTTTATATTTTTAACACTATATTTCGAAGAGCAGAAGTATTTCATTTTTAAAGGCACAATACATCATTGTGTGCATGTGTTCTATGTTTTTCTTTTTTTTTTTTTTTTTTTTTTGGCTAGGGTTTTAAAGTTTAACATTTAACAGCAAGATCTACTTTGATTCATTTTGCCTTACATTTTTGTTTTATGATTAATGGTATATGTCAAGGTTTTTTTGCAGATATGCTTATCCAGTTGTTTCAGCATTATTTGTTAAAAATAATTATCTAAATTTTATGAATTGCTTTTGCACCTTATAAAAATTGTTTTGACTACATATGTTTGAATCTATTTCTGAATTCTCTATTCTATTCAAACCATACATTGAATCATCTTTTGCCAAAGTCATACTCTCATGATTACTGTCTCTTTATGATAAGGCTTAAAATTAGTTAAAGTCTGTATTCCAACTTTGTTCTTTTTCAAAATTGTTTCAGCAATTATAGATGTTTTTCCTTTACATATGTATTTTAGAATTAGCTGGCAGATTTGAACAAAAACTCCAAAGAAGAATCTGATGAAAATGAGTGGAATCTATGTCAAATTTGAAATTAACTCATATCTTTAGAATTATAAACACAGTATAACTCTTGACTTCAAGTGTACTTTGTTTCATCAGTATTTTTTACTCTTTAATATATATATATTTTCAAAAATTTTTTAGACTGATACTGAAACACTTCATGTGTTTTGATTATAGAAAACAGCAGTACTAATTTTTTTTAATAAGTGATATTGGTTTTTACTTTCGCTTACCAAATGTTAATTGCTCTTATGTTTATTTCAGAATATAACAAATTTTTATATACTGATCACCTTTTTCTTCCTTGCTAAACTTGGTTATTTAGTTTAGCTTAGTTTTAGACATTTGGGGATTTTTTTTAGGTAAACAAGCATGTTATTTTCTAATAGTTTTCTTTCCTCTTTTCTAATCTCCAAAGTATGTTTGTTTCGTTATTTATTTATCTTGATTCTTCCCCCTGTCTAGGAATGTCAATATTATATGAATAAAAATAGAGAAAAAGGACTGGCCTTAGGTACTCCACATCTTACTGAAAATGTATAATGTTAAGTGTAAGTTTTCTTCCATAATTTTCATGAGGTTGAAGAAGTTTTATTGTTTTAGTAATTGTTAAGAGGATTTTACAAAATAAAATGTGAAGGTTATTAAACCCTGCATGTATTGAGGTCACAATCTTTTTTAGTAGATTTTCATGATGAATTATACTGATTGATTTTGGAATGTCATATGATCACATCTTCCTAAGATTTAAAAAAAAACTTGATCATAATCCAAATTATTTTTATGTTTGCCAGATTTGATTTGATAATATTTTCTGAAACAATTTAGTATTTAATATTTATGTTAAGGATAAATAATGATCTTCAGTTTTCATTTGTCTTACTTATTTTGTATCAGGTAGTTAATCAAAATATGTTCTCTTACCATTAACACATGTAACTAGTTCTTAATATCAGAAAAATGCATGAAAAGTTCTCAAGTAATTAAAAATCAAGCAATATACTTTTAAGAATCTCTGTAGTCAAAAATTATGTTAAATGGAAAAATAAAATGTATCATGAACAGAATGAAATTTAAAACACAGCATACATAATCTTGTAGCTAAACCAGCTAAATTAATAGCACTAAATGCTTGCATTAGAAAGTAAGAAATGTCTCAAAAATGCAACTTAACACCTTAGAAAAGGTAAACAAATAAAGAATAAGTCCAAAACAAAAAAAGTTATAGAAATAATAAAGTTGAGACTAAATTAATTTTAAAAAATTAAAAAGAACAAGAAAAAAAAATCAATGCTGCCCATGCTTCTTCTTTGAAAATATCAGTAAAAATGACAAATTTCTATTGTGCTGCCCACAAAAAGATGCATAATAAAGAAACACATTACTACCTATCATCTTACAGACCTTAAAGGAGAGAAAAATTGAAGGTCATGGAAGAATTCATGACCTAAGTGTAACACAGAAAGTATTTGAAATGGACACCTTTTGTTAAAGACATAAAAGACCAAAACTCACTCAAGACACAGTACATAACTTGACTAATCCTTTGTTAACTAAAGAAAGAAATCAATACTTAAGAGCATTCAGCAAAGGACAAGGTAACAAGCTCTTTCAAAAAATGTACATGTAGCTGGGCATGGTGGTGCAGGCCTGTAGTCCCAGCTACTCAGGAGGCTGAGGCAGGAGAATTGCTTGAACCCGGGAGGTGGAGGTTGCAGTGAGCCGAGATGGCGCCACTGCACTCCAGCCTGGTGCCTGGCGACAGAGCGAGACTCTGTCTCAAAAAAAAATTTTTTTTCATGTAAGCTATTTATATTTAATATCATTATTTATATTGTTTGATTAAATAGCCCATCTTCATAGTTATTTTCTTTTTGTTATTCTCACTTTGTTTCTTGCACATTTTTTGTTTTCTTTCTTCAGAATTGGATCAACTGACTAATTTTTCTGATTTATCTTCTCTGCATTCTTTTCTAACTTATTTTAAAAACTTATTAGCATATACCTTTGGGATTACAATGTATATTTTTGACTAACAATCCTAGCTTCCATTTTTATTATGCTACTTCACTCATATTGTCAGAATCTTATGAAATTATATATTCAATGACTGCTATACATCTTTTATTCTATCTGTGCCACACATTTTTACATGTGCTGTAAAACTATCTCGCATTACATCTATTGTTGCTTTATGCAGGTGTGAATAAATTTTGCAACCTATGATCAATGAGTAGAATTTGACAGTATGTTATTTACTTTACTTTGTATGCTCAATGTGTTAAGTACTTTTTTTTTTTTTTTGAGACACAGTCTTGCTCTGTTGCCCAGCTGGAGTGCAGCGGTGTGGTCTCGGCTCACTGCACCCTCTGCATCCCAGATTCAAGCGATTCTCCTGCCTCACCCTCCCAAGTAGCTGGGACTACAGGAGCCTGCCACCAGGGCTGGCTAATTTTTTGTAGTTTTATTAGAGACCTGGTTACACAGTGTTAGCCAGGATGGTCTCAATCTCCTGACCTTGTGATCTGCCTGCTTCGGCCTCCCAAAGTGCTGGGATTTACAGGCGTGAGCCACTGCACTCGGCCATTAAGTACATTTTTTTTACATACTTAAAGAATTGAAAAAACAGGATGAAGAAGAAGAGAAAAAAGAAGGAACCACCCAGGAAAAGGAAGAAGAGAAAGGGAAGGAGGGGAGAGAAATAAATATATATGAGGCATACATGAAGCACATACATATACATATATATTCCTCTGTATGTGGTCACTAAAACCTAACATATTTAACTTATCCTTCAATAAAAAGGTTTGTAAAGCCTTACTTTACACATAATTTATTTTTAGTAATTAGCATTTTAAAAAATTAAAGATATTTGGTATAATCTGTATGATTGTGTCCCTCCAAAATTCACATGTTGAATCCTAAGCACTAAAGTAATAGTATTACAATATAGGGACTTTGGAGCACTCTTAGGTAATGATGGCTAAGCCATCATAACTGAAATTAATGTTTTTATAAAAGGGACTCCTGAGAGACACCCTGCCCTCTTCAACCATGTGATGAAACAGCAAGAAGTAGACAGTCTACAACTTGGAATATGACTCTCACTAGAGCCAGAAAATGCTGGAGTCTTAATCTTGGATCACCCAGGCTCCAGAAGTGTGTGAATTAAATTTCTGTTGTTTATAAGCTACCCGGATTATTTCATTTTATTAGGGCAGTCACAAAAACTAAGACAGTTTTTTAATATTTATAATGATTCTAACAGTTTCTGGAGACATTCACTTATTTACATAGATTCAAATTTTGTTCAATAGAATATTGATCCAACTTAAATAATGACTAAATTCTTTTCATAACACATTTTTACTCATCATTAATTCTTTAAAATTATTGCTTGAGTATTTTATTCTTTTTTTCCTTTATCAAATGTATTATTACTGAGTATAGAATATCGGACTGACATTTATTCTTATATTACTTTTAAAAATATCATTCCATTGTCTTCTGACTTGCATATAGCTTTGGATTTGCAAAGAGAAAATTTACTGGAGCTCATCTTTTCCTCTCATTATGCAATTTTTCTTTTTTTTCCTCTTTTAGTTGCCTTCAAGAAATTCTCTTCATCTCCAATTTTAGAGGATCCTTTTATTTATTATATTTAAGGTTCTCTGAGCTACTTGAATCTGTGGTTTGATATATTTCATTATTTGCAAAAAATTCTCACCATGAGATATTTCTCTCTTTCTCTTCTGTATTTCAATTACATGTATGTTTTGCCATTTGATAGTTTGCCATAACTGGATGTGCTCTTCTTATTCATCTGTTTATCCTGCCTGTATTTCTCTTGGGTAAATTTTAATAATCTGTCTTCAGTTACACTGAATTACTTGTTGGCTCTCTTGAACCCATTGAATACATTATTTATCTCTTTTAGTATATATATATTTTTCTACTATTTACACTTAGTTATTTTTCAATTTCCATCTCTCTGTTGGAATTCTCCTTTTATATACATGCTGTCAATCTTTTTCACTTGAGCCTTAAACATATTATTCACTTTATTTTTAGTTTTAAATTGCTGTCTAATATTTCCAACATCCAACCAACTTTGGTAATGATGTTTGTCTTTTGACATTGTTCTATTTATTTATTTTTGTTTCTCTTAATTCTTGTTATATACTGGACATTGTATACAGGATGATAATAACAGAAGTAAATAATATACTTGCTTTGAAATAGGCATGCTTTTTCTTCTGCTATGTTGTTACTGTGGGAGATGCAGTTAGTTGAGTCAGCAGTTGATCTAGTTTCTCAGTTTGTTGTTGCAACTAAGGTTCATAAATTTAGAAAGAAGAGCTTTATTTCTCATAAATGTCTGCAGCCTGCCACATGGCAATTCTCACAGACTGGGAAGCATACCTTTCAGCCAGAAGCTAAAAACAGATGCTTCATGGGCGGAATGAGTAAGACAGGAACATATATTCAATAAGCTATAGAAGAATTCATGAATTTTTGAAAGGAGAAGCATGTGCATATGCAACTGAGCTTCATGCCTCCCCATGTGACACGGGTTAAAAAAAAAGATGGTGTTAGCGTAATGCAAGGGTGGGGATTTTGGTCCTTTGACCAAAAGGTGAAGCAGAGGTATAAAAACCATCTCTGCATCCTCCATAGATTGGCCAGAACCACTCTGTGGTCAATGGTCTCTTGTCAGGAAGAAATGCTGGTCAGTTGCTTTGTTGAAACCCTAAAAGAGAGGGGCAGCTATCAGTCAGTTGGTTGATATTATCAGTAAAGTCTTCTGAAAGGGTTAGTTTCTGTTAGAAAGTCTAGTGGCTGTCAGTAGGAAAGGGATTATCATGAGGTATGTTTTACCTCCCATCCAGTTATGGCTGAGAAATCAGTTTGCAAGGTTTCTCTGGGGTCCCTTTGGACAAAAGGAGTCTGTTCAGTGAGTTGAGGAACTTATTTTATTTTTATTTCTCACTATCATTAATTTTAGTACAAAACTACCCTTAAATTCTTCTAACACAACCTTGTGCCTAGAATGACTACAGTTTGCTAGTGGGTGTTTCCTCCATATTCTTGCTCTACCATTACCTTTGCATCTTCCCTGTATCCCCATATCTTAGAGTTTCTCTCTAAATTTTTATGTTTTACCTGTTGTATACTGTAATTTTTTATTACTTACGGCTTGCTAATCTGGTAATGGTTGGAATTATTTATGTTCTTTGTTGTGGTGCTCAGCCTGTATTAGTTTCTCTTTGCTCTGTGTTTCAAAAGCAGGAATTTCTTGGTGATTTTGCCTATATTCAAATAATAAGAGATCTCTAAATGATCTGGGCTCAAAATGTTTTTCTTCCTTCAAGAAATGGTTGGTTTTTTGTTTTTTGTTTTGTTTTGTTTTCCCCCATCTCTGTAGTAGTAAATGTTTATCACTACCCTGGGAGCAATAGTGTTTGCTGTTCTTTCCTTTAGATCATTTTTTTTCCCCAATGCCCATTTCTTTTTCATGTACCCTGTTCCAGATGGGTGTATTCTTGTGTCCCACTTCTCTTAGGAAGTGTTTGTGTATCCTGGGACTTTAGGCTTGATCCTTTCCCTTTAAATTCAACTCTAATAATATGAAGGAAAACCTTTAACTTGCAAATCACTTCCAAGTTTTATGGGTGGCAAGATGAGTGTAAGTTTCTTTCCAGCTTTCTACCTCATAGGGGGCATCTAGAGGAAGCATGTCTTTATTTTTAAGTGCATCTCCTGATAAGGTATACAGAAGAATCTTGATTTTTGCTATTTGTTTTATATTTGTTTCACCTTATATTTTTATTTCTTTATTTCTCCTTCTCTGCCTTATTTTTATTTTGCAAACATATTAATATACCATTCAGATTGCATTGTTGACATTTAGCATTTAGCATTTTTTATTTGTATAATTTTTAGTTATTGATCTAGTATTGACTGTAATATGTATCTTTATATTATCAGAATACAGCTGTAGTTAATGTAGAATTATATCTCATAAAAATAAGAACTTTGCAATGGTACATTTCAATTACCACCATTTGTTTAAGCTATTTATATCACATACGTATTTCATCTATGCATGTGACAAGATGGTGTTATGATTTTAGCTTTATATGATCCTACACTTTACACAATTTAATATATATATGTAATAGGATTACATATCTATAATATGGAAGTTTTTTACATAATTCATAAGTTTCTTTTTGAAATGTGATATTTAAAAATAAATAGAAATGTTATTTGGATTAACTAGTTAATTGGAATATTAAAGTCACAATATAATAAAATATTTTTCCAATGACAATATATTAAATATATTTTACTCACAACAGGAACTTTTTTTCTGGGGTACAGGGTCTTACTCTGTCACCCAGGCTAGAGAACAGTGGCACAATCATAGCTCACTGTAATCTCAAAATCCTGGGCTAAAGACATCCTTCCACTTCAGTCTCCCAAGCAGCTGGAACCATAGGGATACAGTTTCATGCCCAGCTAATTTTTTTAAAGTTTTGTTGAGAATGGGTCTTGGAAAATTGCTGGGTTAGTCTCGAACTCCTGGCTTCAAGCAATTTTCCTGTCTCAGCCTCATGAATTGCTGAGATTAAAGACCTGAGCCACTATTCCCAGCAGGAACTTCTAATTTACAGGGTAGGAGTTAATTTTAACAGAAAGTTTGTTTTTATTAGTACTAGGCTAATCTTAATTAACTTTTGATAAGATATTAGTCAATTACAGTAAACCTTTGAAAATTGAAATATCTGGTACCAAGAGAGAATTTATTTTAAAATGATTGAAGTTGAGTCTCAAATTCAAATGCTTCTTCCAAGTCTGTGGGTACTTTATTATATTATTAAATATATTTCAGTGCAGCAAATTTAATTAATTAATTATATTCAATTTATACAAATTAAAACCATTATATACTAGCATGCTGCTAAGCAGAATAGTGAATAGTATATTTAAGAATTAATTAAGTGAATATACATACACTTACACATGTATACACACTCACACCTCTATTATACCATGCCGAGTTCACTGCAAATGACGTGTCTAACATACATAATTAATTCATTTTAAACAATGGAATTTGAGCTCTCAAAAATAAGTTTAATAATGTTATTTTTTCAAGAATCTCAATATTTTACACTACGTGCTAATCATATATCACTATATGTTAGTTTTCTGCTGCTGAGGTTAGTTGATCTAAGTGTCTACAGAGGTTAAATCACTTGATCTTGAGCAATTCTTCCATGGCTTTGCTCAGTCTACTTAACCTAGAAATTACTTCAAGGGAGGAGATTGTTCATCCTATCCTTTATGCCATTATTGGAATAGAGAAAATTGACAGCGATTTTATACAGTCATGATTCTGACACATTTAAAGGTCAATTGAATGCAACCAACAGGAAATGGTAAATTAGCCAGAACTAGTAACTGTGAAGTTGTAGAGAGGAAACACAGCAGCAATTCTAAATGGATGGGGAAAGATCTGTTAATACAGCTGGAAAAAGAAAGGCAGCCAGGGGAAGGGGCATCAGAAAAGAGCTGGGGAAATTCTGCCACTACCAGACCTTTATTCTGTGGGCGAGAGCAAGAACATGGACCTAAACTATCTTTCTCTACTAAAAGCTAGAAGGCAAGGGATTTGGATAATGCTGTTCTTTGATGACAGACTTGAGGAAGAACTGCAAAGCAGGGGGAAAAATAGAGTGATATATAGAAAATTACCAGAGCAGATTTTCTGGACAGTCATTTAGAAATGTAAGATTTAGCAAGACATTTTATGAGATCATTTAAGTAACTTGTTGCAAATATATAATTTATCTCTTCCAATGCAAACAGTAGAATGTTCTGGTAGCACACTAGCAAATCATTAAAGTCTACTAATTCTACTTTTTGAAGATCCCCCTGCTCTGCAGTTCTTCCTGAAGTCTGTCATCAATGGACAGCATTATCCAAATCCCTTGCCTTCTAGCTTTCAGTGGAGAAAGATAATTTGGGTCCATGTTCTTGCTCTTGCCCACAGAGGAAAGGTCTGGTAGTGGCAGAATTTCCCCAGCTCCTTTCTGATGCCCCCTGCCCTGGCTGCCTTTCTTTTTCCAGCTGTATTAACAGCTCTTTCCCCATCCATTTAGAATTGCTATTGCAAGTGTTTCCTCTCCAGAACTTCACAGTTACTAGTTCTGGCTAATTTCCTTTTTGAAAAGGAAGGGAAAATTGCTAATATGGCCAAGTTTCAAAATACCCTTAACCTGTAAGCAAAGCTATAAAATAGATATTTATAATAAAAATAATAATTATTCCAGAAGCATTCTGAGATTCTAGAAAGCAAAAAAATCATATAATTATATTATTTCTAATTATTAAATATTTTATGACTGTGTATAACTTGGGTGCTATAGTAAATAACATATATATACTCTCCCACGATTGTGTAGTTCTTTTTCATGGATATATGGTAAAGGAATAAAATATTAATCAAAGCAAAATACAATTTCAGAGTCAGTGACTTTCCCTCTGGAATATAAAAAATGATATTATTGAGAGACAATGACAATATAAAGGATGAGAACATTTCAAGGTAGACCCACGAGATTAGCAAAGAAAGGTCTCATTTGCATAAACAGAGTTGTATTAGGGAACAGCTATAGCAGGAAGAGTTGCAATAAACAGAATTCATAAGCACTATGACAAAATGACTAATCAAACAAGTATACTAAAATAAAGCAATAAAAGAGATTCCATATAGTCCAGTAAGAGGAAAGATGGATATTCAAAATTTATGGCTCTCATATTTCTTTGTTCAAACTTTTCTGACTTCCAAAATGGTTTCAAAGATTCTAAAACCAAAAGCATATATAAAATTAAAATTTCTTTTCCCTTTTTCTCTTGCTCTTGTTGTGTATATGTGTATAGTTATAAATAGAGATATAATTTATGTGCTGCATATGTATATAAATATATGTGTATAAGATTCTTTTAATCTACCTATAATTGACCTAGTAATTTAAAAAAAAAAGTTTGTTAGCAAAAGTGGCAGTGTCATTAGAGTGCCCAAGAAATTAGTTTAAATTAATTATAGAAACATGTTGGGTTTTTAGCTGATGAAGAAGGCATGCCTCAAGGGGAAATTGAGTACATTTCCAAAATACACCTATGAACAACAACATTAAAGTAATAAGCTCTTTTAAGTTTAAATAAGATTGTGAAAACTTAAAAAAAGATAGCTAAAAATAAAGTCAATCAAAAAGCAATAACACAGGGACAGTAAAAGTTGGCACCAAAATCCCATCTTTAACACTAAATATTAGGTATTTTCAAAGGCAAATTAAACAGATTTTAAAGTACACATCTGCATCTGCCAAGTCACAAATTGAATATGAAGGTACAATAAAGTAATTTTCAGATACCCACGCATTAAAAAATATGCGTCTAGAACTTTGCATTTTGCAGGTTAAATGATATTGTTAACAGCAAAATGTAATTAGTAAACCAAGAAGCATTGAAACCGAGGCAGAAAACATTTGAACTAGTCTAAGAATTTTATGCCTGGGAGTCTAAATCATCAATATATTTAGGGAACGGTGCATGCACAACCTTTATCAGAACGCTTTGATTTACCATTGGTATGTAGAGAGACATTCAGAGAGAGAGGAAGTGCACCAGACAGATAGAGGCTGTGATGCCAAATTTTCTACTACCACAGACTATCTGGATGAACTTTTTAAGTTATACTGATCCTTAGGTGTCACAGTAAGAAGGCTGGGCTATATTTTCTGCAATATTTTTGTCATGCAGAAAGTCACATTGGACACTAATGTTCTATCCAAAGGTAACTGATAATAAGCTAGTAGAAATATTAATATACCCTACATGGTGCACAACCATGTGGAAATTTAAAAAGCATAATAAAGTTACAGAAGATGTGAGAGTGACATATAATCATTTTTATAATAATATTTAATTAGAATTTTGTTTCAGATTTGATATTTGTGTATAGATTTGAAGAAGAGAGGTCAAGCTATGGAGATATAATAGAGTATTCCAAGAGATTGGCAGGTACAGTGGTACTGAGGTAAGCGCATATTCAGTATATACCAAGAAAAGACTGGAGGCCCGCCTTCTGAAGAAGATCAAGCGTAGGAGAAATGAGAAGGGGATTTTGTAGTGTGGCAACAGTGAGAAGTGATCAAATATAGAATATATTCTGAATGAAGAGATAAGAACATACGCTGATGGAATAGATGTGACACGTGATAGAAAAAGAAAGAGCAACTAAGGATTTCCAGATCATGGTTTGAAGAACAAGAAGGGTGGAAAACTCATTAGCTTAAGGGAGAAAGTAATATTATCAGGTTCTTGTTAGATGACTCCAGTGAAACAATACGTTTGGGTCATGTTAATTCCAAGAATCCTATTTGATACCCACGTAAAGAAGTCAAATCATGCTAAAGACATATTTTAAGAGTTCAGAATTGAGATAAAAGTGTAGGGCTGGCTGGCCTATAGAAACTACATCAAGCATTTAACAGCAAATATATAGGAAATCAGCAAAATTGAGATGGTCAAGATCTGAGCCTTTTTATCAAGAAATCAGTAAAGGATTTTAATATATTGGACAAAATCAGGAATGCGTGTCTTTCTAAAGACAGATGGAGAAAGGATTTCAAGAAGGGACTGATCACTTGTACCAAATGCTGCTAACAGGTCAAGCAAAATGGAGTTGAGGACCTGATCATTGGAATCAATGATGCGGAGATCACTGACAAACTTCATAAGGATAGGTCCATTGGAGTGAGGGTGAGGATGAAATCCTAACTACAGTACTTATCAAATCTATGAAAAACATAACCCTGCCTCTCTATAGATTGTTTCTTCATCTACATTCAGACACTAATGATTATATAATTTTTTTGTATAAATTTATTTTCTTACATGGATATATTGAGTAGTGATAAAGTCTGGACTTTTAGTGTAACTGTCATTCAAATAATGTACATTGTCTCTATTAAGTAATTTGCTTTTGCTTTACCATAAGCCTCTCCAATTTTTAGGTAATATCATTTACTAGTTGCAATATATTCCCTTTTTTTCCCAAAAATTATCACATTAGTTTCCTTATTTTCCTCTTTCCACTCTCTGCCATCAATGCACATGCATTCCAAAATGATCACATAAATGATTGCATCGGCTTGTGTATTTGTTCTTGATTTTTTCACTAACGGTTTAGTCCTTGTCACATTTTACCATTGCTGTATTAATTTTCAAAATGAAGTTTTCTATTTTTTCTTTTTTTTGTTAAAAAAAATAGCTTATGCTACGTCACAATCTAAATATAATCTCATTTCTTTTTAACCATATTTTTGCACTGAATATACTCAATAATTCAAACTTTAAAAATCCTCCATTGCAATTACATGTTTCTGAAATTGCAGTCCTGTCTCCTCCCTATTCAAGTCACTTCTCAAAATAGTTCCCTAAAAATGCTGACTCCGTTTTCTCACCTCTCTCTCTCTCTCTCTCTCTCTCTTTCTCTCTCATAACCCTGGACAATCGGTTTTGTATTTCATCACTTCTCTTAAATAGCACTTCTAACATCTTCATTGATTTCTCCATCTCAAAAGCCAGTGGTCAATATCCTCTTACTTGACGTTTCAGCATTTATTGACCTTGTTGACACTCCAGTGAAACATTTGTGTGACGTAACACTCTTGGCTTTCTCTTAACTTTTGGACTTACTCTTCTTGAGTTCCTCTTGGCCTTATGTATACAAAGCAGTCAAAATTTTGGTGATCCTTTTTCTTTCGTATTGCTCCCTAGAAAAGCTCCTTGACTGTTCCAACTCCCATGACTATTGGTGAACAGATTGTGCATACATTTCCATATTTCCAGTCCAGGCTTACTGTTTTAACTTTGAAAATCCACATTTTTATTGAATGTCTATTTCATAGGAATATCAGAGGTACATTAAGCTGAGTTTATAGTCCTCCTATCCTAAAGGATTTTATTTTCTGGTGTTGTCTAGATTCTCTGTCACGGCGAAAAGAAACGTTACACACTCCAATGTCACAACTAGGAAAAAAAAAGGAACCTTGTAAACTCTGTCTCTCTAATTGCTAATTATTTAATATGTACTTTCAATTTGCAATCTTAAATACTTCTTAAATTACTACATAGCTATGTATCTCCAAACCACTTATTTGAAGCAACCATTAGTTCTCAACTAGTGTAGTAGTAAAGTGTTTTAATTTGCTTACCTCCAATTTTCTTGTCCAAACCAACTCTTCACTCATCGGTGATACTTTATTATGAAAATGAAGCTCTGATCACAATACATTTTCTCCTATTGTTCATTTAAGTAATATCCCATTACATTTAGAAATAAAAAAGAAACTTAAGAGCTCCTATAATATCTGAGACTGGGTTATTTTCCCTGTCTCCTCTGCAAAAGGACAATACTTTTATCTAATTCTAATACTCTTGTTTCCTGCTCTCACTTCTGTCATTCTCAAATCTTTTTTTCTTCAGGAAGTTCTTGGATCCAACTGATGAAGTTAGAATTTCTGTAATATGCTCTCTAGCACTGTGCCTTCTGACAACCATCTAATTGTAGCTTTAGCTCTGTTTGTGGGATCATATCATTCATTTCTACCTTCTTTCTATACCATATATTCCCAAAAGATGATGTTTCTTGTAATGTGAAGTATATATTACTAGTATTTGATATGCTATCTGGAATTCTAGTTTATAATACATTATTGGTTTAATTGATTAACCTCTAGCAATTAAATTATTTCATAGTATGATTCTAAACTGCTTCTCTGTCTTTTTATACTATTATTCCTCTACATTTGCTCACTAAAGAATAAAGATGATTTATTTTTTATGAACATATTTCTTGCTTTTCCACATTTTCTCATATATTTTATGCCCTTTTCTCTGACTACAAAGCCTTCCAACCCCATTCTCTGTTTTCGTCTTTTGATGTTTTCCTCAAATTTCCAGGTCCACATTAAATACTACATCAAATTATCATAATATTCATTCCTTTTAGTTTCTTATTTTTAAAACTCTTTCCAAAGGCACATATTAGTTATCTAATTTTTAAAAATCTCTTCCAAGCCACATATCTTTTGTCATGATAACTTCTATTCTTTTCTTATTTTCTTGTATACCCCAAGAGAATTGTAAACTCCTTGAATTCAAAGACTATTTTTTCTTTTGCTTTCTATTTCTGCAAGATATGGTTCAATTTTTTGAAGGCTTAAATTAATCATTTTTGTTATTGTTGAGTTAACATGTTCAAAGTTACAAAGGAAAGACAAGCATCAGAGTCCAGGTCACCTCACACCATTATATAAAGTAGTAAATATTTCATGAAAGTTTGTGATCAATATAAGAAGAAGGCTATTACTTGAAAAACAGCCTCAAATGAAATGAAACTTAGGAGTATATGCTGAGTATGAATGTTTGTGTCCTTCTAAAACCCATATGTTGAATCCTAAGCTCTAAGGTGATGGTAGTTGAACATGCGGCTTTATTATGACAGCCTTCATGATTGGAATTAGTACTCTCATAAAAGTACCACATCAGATCTCAGGAGACTTATTCAATATCACAAGAACAGCATGGGAAAGACCCAGCCTCATGATTCAATTATCTCCCACCAAGTCCCTCCTAGGACACATGGGAATTGTGGGCGCTAGGTTTCTTCCACTATGTGAGAACACAGGAAGAACTATGAAGCAGAAAGCGTGTCCTCACCAAATGCCAAATCTGCAGTATAAGAGCTAGACTTCCCAGGCTCCAGAACTATGAGAAATATTTTGTTGTTGTTTATAAGCTACCCGGTTTATGGTATTTTGTTAGAGCCGCCTGAATGGACAATATGCATGACAATTGTAATTTGTTCGTTATTAAATGATATGTATGAGGTCATTCTCATGCTGCTAATAAAAACATACCTGTGACTGGGTAATGTATAAAGAACAGAGGTTTAATTGGCTAATAGTTCTGCATGGCTCGAGAGGCCTCACAATCATGGTGGGAGGTGAAAGGGAAGCAAGACACATCTTACAGGGAAGCAGGCAAGATAAAGCTTGCAGGGGGCAACTCCCCTTATAAAACATAGAACACATGGGAATTGTGGGAGCTACAATTCAAGATGAGATTTGGGTTGGGACACAACCAAAACATATCATACCACCCCGGTCCCTCCCAAATTTCATGTCTTGACATTTCAAAACCAACCATGCCTTCCTAACGGTCCCCAAAAGTCTTAACTCATTTCAGCATTAACTCAAAAGTCTACAGTCTAAAGCCACATTAGAGACAGTATAAGTCCTTTCCACTTATGAACCTGTGAAATCAAAAGCAAGTTAGTTACTTCCTAGATACAACGGGGGTTCACTGGATAAATACAGCCTTTCCAAATGGGAGAAACTGGCCAAAACAAAAGGGCTGTAGGCCCCCTGCAAGTTCAAATTTCAGCAAGGCAGTAAAATCTTAAAAGCTCCAAATTGATCTCCTTTGACTTCAGGTCTCACATCCAGGTCATGCTCATGCAAGAGATGGGTTCCCATGGTCTTGGGCAGCTTTGGCCCTGTGGTTCTGCAGGATACAGCCTCCCTCCTAGTTGTTTTCATGGGCTGGCATTGAATGTCTGCAGCATTTTTAGGTGCATGATGCAAGCTGTTGGTGGATCTACCATTCTGGATTCTGGAGGATGGTGGCTTTCTTCTCACAGCTCTGCTAGGCAGTGCCCCAATGGGGACTCCATGTGGGGGTTTCAACCCCAAATATCCCTTCTGCACTGCTCTAGCAGAAACTGTCCATGAACGCCCCATCCGTGCAGCGAATTTCTGCCTGGACATTCAAGTGTTTCTATACATCCTCTGAAATCTAGGCGGAGGTTCCCAAATCTCAATTATTGATTACTGTGCACCAACAGACTCAACATGACATAGCAGCTGCCAAGGCTTAGGGCTTGCACCCTCTGAAGCAACAGCCCGAGCTGTACCTTGAGCTCTTTTAGCCATGGCTAGGTTGCAGGGCACCAAGTACCTCGGCTGCACACAGTAGGGGGTTCCTGGGCTCGGCCCATAAAACAATTATTTTTTTTATCTTAGGTCTCAGGGCCTATGATGGGAGGGGCTTCTGCAAAGATCTCTGACATGCCCTGGAGACATTTTCGCCTTTTTCTTGGTGATTAACATTTAGCTCCTAGTTAGTTATGGCAATTCCTATAGCTGATTTGAATTTCTCCACAGCAAATGGTCGTCTCTTTTCTATTGCATCACCAGGCTCCCAATTTTCCAAACTTTTATGCTCTGTTTCCTTTTTAAAAACTCAGTGATTTCAACAGCAACCAGGTCACATCTTGAATGCTGCACTGTTTAGAATAATTATTTTGGCCAGACACACTAAATCATCTTTGTCAAGTTCAAAGTTCTAGTTCCACAAATATCTAGGGCAGAGGCAAAATTCCTCCAGACTGTTTGCTAAAACATAGTAATAGTCACCTTTTTTCCAGTACCCAACAAGTTCCTCCTCTTCATCTGAGACCACCTCAACCTGGATTTCATCATCCATATCATTATCAGCATTTTGGTCAAAGCCAGTCAGCAAGTCTTTTGGAAGTTCCAAACTTTCCCACATTTTCCTTTACTCTTCTGAGCCCTACAACCTGCTCCATCCTCTGCCTATTACTCAGTTCTAAAGTCACGTTCACATTTTCGGTAGCTTTACAACAGCACCCCACCCTGTTGGTACCAGTTTATAATAGTTTGTTCTTAGGCTGCTAATAAAGACATACGCAAGACTAGCTAATTTATAAAGGAAAGAGGTTCAATTAACTCACAGTTCCACATGGCTGGTAAGGCCTCACAAACATGGCAGAAGATAAAGGGGAAGCAAGACATGTCTTACATGGCAGCAGTCCAGAGAGAATTTGTTCAGAGAACTCCCCTTTTAAAAATTATCAGATCTCATGAGAACAGCACAGGAAAGACCCACCCCCATGATTCAATGACCTCCTACGGGATTCCCTCTCATGACACATGGGAATTGTGAGAGCTAAAATTCAAGATGAGATTTGTCTGGGGACACAAGCAAATCATATCATGATACTTTTCAGTTAAGCGAAAATTGAGCTTTGATTTGTCCCATTGCCTACTACTGTTTTTCATAACTATAATAACTAGAGATTGCATAAGGCACACATTATTTAGGCCAAATAGCTTTAAATGATGCTACTCTTTAAAATCAAAGACTCAAAGTAAAGCCTTGAAACATCAAGGCAATTTATAAAATAGCAGTACTAATGCTTCTTGCATTTTAATGCTTAGAGTTCCTAGCAATACACAATGATGCATTTATTGATTTAAATTTTTTATGAGTATCAGGGTTAATTATTTCTCAAGTTGCCTAGATAAAGATACACACTGTAGTCAATACTTTCTGATGTTCATTTTGAAAAGTCAATATCTACTTATAAATTATGTAATTTTCAAGATATTTATAAAGAAGAAAGTAATTTCTTCAACTAAAAAGTATACTCAAAACAACTATTTTCTTAGAAAAAGACAGCTTGGGGAAGATAATTGTGAATTGTTAAAATAACTGTGTTTATTACTATTATTGACTCTTTAATGTTAAAACTTTTTTGAATCAGTTAAATTTTTGTTATTGGAGAAGTATCTGGGCATGGATATAAGTAATTCAGAATTTTATGCAGAATAACCAAATGATGTATCTAGCCATTCACATCTAAAAGGCAGCATATCATCCTCCCATTGAAAGAATAAGGAAGAAGCTGCAATGTGACAATAAAAAATACTTATCAAATGTGTTCTCCTTGTAACACTTAACTCTTGGGTAGGTGGAGAAATAGCCCTATTCATTCATATAAATATATTTTTAGAGAGGGAAGGAAGAGTCTCTGAGGAAAAATACGTAAGTAAATAAAAAGGAAGTGTATGAAATGTGAATGTAAAATAATAAAAACTCTACTGCCTTGGACTAAATCAAATCCTCCCAAATTCATATATAGATATCTTAGTTCCCAGTGTTATGGCATTTAGAGATTGGGTGTTTGAGAGATAATTAGGTTTACATGAGGTCATGATGGTGGGACCCTCACCATGGAATTAGCAACTTCATAAGAGACAGCAGAGAGCATCCTGACTCTTTCTGCCTGCAGGGCACAGAGAGAAGGCAACTATCTGTAACCCAGGAAGAAAGTCTTCATCAGAAACTGACCCTGCTGTCACCTTGACATTGAACTTCTACTATTCAGAATTGTAAGAAAACAAATTTCTGTCATTTAAGTCACTCAGTCTATGGCATTCTGTTATGGCAGTCTGAACTAACTTACATAATTAGCAAGAGTCACACACACAAAGCAGATATTATTTTATTTTTATACTACCAAAATAGTTTCAGAACCTGGGTACTACTCAAAGTTGATATTGAAGGACATTTATCCATAGATAAATAGTTAAAACTGCATACTTAATATTATCTGTAAATTTATTGTTTTAAGAATAATAAGAAGGGGAAACGTGAGCTAATATTCGCAAAGCAGAAGGTCTTAAGGAGATTGGGAAGAACCTCAGAGGGATAACAAAAACAATGATAACAATGACATTAACGGTGGTTACGCTGATGAAGATTGTGATGATTAACTGTGAAACAATTATTTTAAAAGAACCATCAGTAGTTTTTGCATGAAAATACATGATTTTGAAATTTTTTAAATGTCTGATAAGCTAATTAATTAAACATACCTTTACAGAGAAATCTGCACTGTTGAGTTTTTTTAAGAACATAATTCAATAAAACAAAGATTTTTAGATTATAAGATAACAGTTAAAGATTATTTCATAGACTTTAGCTCTGGAGAAGTAGAAGTTTAATTAATATCAATAAAATATAATTTCACATTTATTTTTAATTACATTAAAAACATATTTTTGGACACAGAATGACTTGTTTATTTTTAAAATTTTATTAAACTGATGTGTAAATATGCAATGAGGTAAAAAATAATTTGGAAAACTTGGAAAGTAGCCAAAAACACATTTGATATGTTTTCGTACACAGACAAAACCTAAAATGCAATTTAAAAAATAAAGAGAAAGAAAGGAAAAAAAAACAAAACTCTGCCTTCCTTTGGATATCCTGGCACTAGCAGATTATATTTCAGGTCAGTTTGCAGCCTGGTAAATTTTTATAAGCAAAAAAAAAAAAAAAAAAAGAAGAAATATTTTATATTTAAAGTATGTGGTATACAAAGCTAACCAGCAAATTTAAAAAAGTAAACACACACAAATCTACAAATATGCAAACAAACACAACATTTCTTTTCCCTTTCACATGGCATCTGGAAACAGAAAACATTTAATTTAGACGAAAATCTCAATGTTGTCCATAGGTTTGTGAGTTTTCAGGTCTCTCTTGTTTGAAAATGAGATGATAAAATCTAGATTTTTCTATGTTCTCCTGGCTCCAGACAAATAGCCATTGGTTTTGCTGAAATGCATGAAGCAATAGAAATCTATAGGCCTATTCATATAATTGCCCCCTTCACCATTGCTAATCCACCTGGTAGGCCCTTGCTTCTCCAGGACATTGAGAAATATGAAAGTTTTCTTAAAAAGGGGTAGCCTTTGTGGATTATACCTCATCCATCATGGAGTAAGGCCCATGCCCTAAGTTCCAGGACACTGCTAATAATTCTAGGTAAATCTTTATTCATAATCCCTTCATATCTCTTTGTCTATCTAGTGACTCCTTCTCTGGGGTCCTAAATATATTTGCTTTGCAGCTTTCTTGAGAATCTTCTCCTATTTCTTATCCTGTATCCTATTTACTTAAAAAGTATATTTACTTTTTAAAAATGTGAATAGCTTTAGAGATAAAATTGGTTTTTGGTTACACGGATGAATCGTACATTGGTGAAGTCTATGTTTCTAGTGTACCCATCACCCAAATAACATGCATTGTGCCTAATAGATTATTTTTCCTCTTTCACCCTTTCCCAACCTCCTTGCTTCTGAGTCTCCAATTTCATTGTACCGCTCTGTATGACTATGCATACTCATGGCTTGGCTCTTTGCAATTGTGAATTTCACTGCAATAAACATCTCATGAGGAAAACATATTTTCTAATAATACTTTAGCTACTGTTATTAAATCAGCCTTCTTGCATGGGAAAATTTTTACACATCCAGAAAACATGTATGGCAAATGAAAATTGAATCAAATCCTCCCATAAATGTTTAAGTGGCCCATCAAATAGCAGATACATACTTGAAATTTTTATTGTCTTCCCAGGACAATGGGTTTGACAAACCAAACCTTGATCATAAACCATTTTAGCAATTTAGAACAGTCACCATATATATGTATTTATCTAAATTTATTTAATTTTTTTATTCACAAAAGCTCTTTTGGAATTAATAAGAAAATAAAGCATTATTCTTATATGACACTCTATGTTAAACTCTCTATGTATCTTCTGTCTTCAGATATCCCACCTCCTACCCATAAGATACAAAGAAAGTTTAAGGCAATATGTATCTTAAAAATTACTCTTATGACACATTCCCACCCTCCCTAGAGCCAGAGATATTACAAGAAAACTCAAATTCAAAACAAAATTAATTTTTTAACCTTAATAGTCAAATGTCCTTTACTCTAATGCTTTTATTTTAGTTGTGAGTTTCTTAAAAGGCTGTACACCAAAGGGTAAACTGTGTAATGTCACTTTAATAATGACAGTATTTATATTCTTTGGAGCAATGAGATTCACCTTAATGACTTACTGAACTGGTAGAAATTTTTTAGTAAAAATGACCAACAAGGCAGGAGAAATACATTGAATATATTTCAAAATGTTAAGTTCTTTGATTAGAGCTCATATGGTTGTATAATTGGGAGAGATAACTCCATTCTCTTTCTTAATATTTTACAAATGAATGAAGAGTTCAAAATTATTTAGAAATTGATTTGTAAATCCAAGAAAAGTAACCAAGTATTCTGACATCTCACTAAATGTCCCTGTAATATGTATTCTGCGCGTTACTTAAACCCTTTTTAAAACTGAATCACGGCTACCTGAAAATTAAATCTGGATATCAAACAGCTACATACCCTTTTTCACAAAAAAATAAAAATGTATTCTATTTATGTGAACATTAAAATGTGGACTGGTTTTTAAACAAACAAAAGTAAGAGTGTTATAGTTTTACCACTCTTCTGTCATTTGAACTAGGCACTGTGCTGATTATAAGACTAGAAAGTGACAAAATGTTTTTAAACCAGTAAAACAGTATTCACAAATTCAACTGAAGGGACGTAAATATAATCTACAACTATTAACCTGCCAATGAATAGAATTATACACAGTACAATGTATAATAGGGCATTTAATGATACAGTCACCACTACTGATAATCATTACTCATAAAATTTTAGTGCCTGGAATATAAAAGGGATTGCATGTGTCTTAAATAAGTAAATCAAATATTAAAATCTATTCTACTTTGTTAAAATCATTTTGTGTTCAGGAATAAAATTATATATTAATAAAAGAGATTTTAACTATACAAATATGTGTATATTATTCATTTGAAGTTTTTTAATGATGAATGTAGGTTCTCATTGAAATATTGTATATTACCAGGTATTTGATACCAATATTTATTAACTAGAGTCTTTACCCTGCCATAAACAATACATAATGAATGCAGCTCTTTACAAGTAAATTTTGATAGAAAAATAAACCTTATAGAATAATTATGAGAGAAAAAATTCAAGAAAATCTAAGGTCATAGAAATTTAAATTTCAGACATCTTGTTCAGATATACCATTCTTTGACTTTTTTAATTCCCCCATATCCTTTTTCTGTATGTATCATACCTGACCAAAAAGACCAAAAAAACCCTATTCTTGAATTAAGTTTAATACTCTGCAGTTATTACATAAATGTAAGGGTTAGCAAACAGTTCTAGCAAACAAATACAAATCCCCAAATTTTTCAGCACTTACGAGTCATAAAAAATGATCTGTTTGAAAGTAAAATATGTTTATTTTTCCACTAACTGGTACATAAGAAAGAGCTCTCTCCCCTTTCTCTGCATCCTTGACAGCATTTTTTCTTATTTCTTTTCCTTTTGGTTTCTTTTTATTTATTTATTTTTTGATAATAGCCATTCTAACTGGGATAAGATGATACCCTATTCTGGCTTTGATTTTCATTTCCCTGATATTTAATGATGTTGATTGAGCATTTTAAACATATGTGTCTGTTGACTATTTGTATGTCTTCTCTTGAGAAATGTCTATTCAGAGCTTTTGCCCATTTTTAAATAAGATTATTTGGGTGTTTTCTACTGAGTTAAGTTCCCTATATATTCGAGATATTAAGAAATTGTCAGATACATAGTTTAAATTCTTTTTTAATTTTTTATTCATTATTTTTATTTTTTGAGATGGAGTCTCACTGTGTCACCCAGGCTGGAATGCAGTGGTGTGATCTTGGCTGGCTCCAACCTCCACCTTCTAGGTTCAAGCCATTATCCTGCCTCAGCTTCCCAAGTAGCTTGGACTACAGGTACGTGCCAGGCTAATTTTGTGTATTTTTAGTAGAAACGTGGTTTTCCCGTGTTGGCCTACCTGATCTCTACCTCCTGACCTCAGGTGATCCATCTGCCTTGGCCTGTCAAAGTGCTGGGATTACAAATGTGTAGTTTAAATTAATAGAGTCATTATGGAAAACAGTATAGAGCATTGTTCAAAAACTTAAAAATACAACTACCATTTGATTCAGCAATCCTATGCTAGGTATATATCCAAAAGAAATGAAATTGATATGTCAGAGAGATATCTGCCCTCCAACGATTATGCAGCATTATTTACATAGCCAAAACATGGAATCAGTCTAAGTGCCTATTTACAGATGAATGGGTACAGAAAATATGAGGAGAGTGTGTTTGCATGTTTGTTTGTGTATGTGTCTGTGTGTATTTTAAAAAGTTGATCTCATAGAAGTGAGAGTAGAATAGTGGTTACCAGAAGCTGGGACAGTACAAGGGAGGCTGGATGAAGAAAGGCTGACCAAGGAGTATAAAGTTACAGTTAGACAAAAAGAATAAGTTCTGGTGTTTTAATACACAGTAAGGTCACCATAAATAATAAAATTTTAATTTTAAGATAGCCAGAAGAGATGATTTTGAATGTTATCACCACAAAGAAATGACAAATGCTTAAGGTGATGAATATGCAAATCACCCTAATTTGATCATTATACATTGTATATATGCATTGAACATCATACTGTGTCCCATAAATACGTGCAATAAGATGTGTCAATTATAAATTTTTAAGATTTTTAAATTAAAAAATTAAATGATAGACATTTCACTGCCATTGATAAGTACAGATATTTAAAGAGGCAATAAGGCAAGATGCATAGAATCATGGATTTTAGAAAATAATTTCCTGGGTTTAAATCCTAGATCAACTATTAATTAGCTTTTTAACACTATGGCACTTACTAATTATTTGAATTTATTATTATACTCATTTCAAAATTAGAGATAAATTAAATGCATAGTATTAGCAAAGATTGAATGATGGATATGAAACTGCAATGAATTATAGAAAAGATAATTTATTGTGGTAATTAGACCTTGTAAAACTGTGAAATGAGAGGGAGAAATGAAAATGAGACGGAGGCAGGAGAGATTTAATTGAGTCACCACTCTGTGAAAGTGAGAGGCAAACACATATTAAGGAGGAGAAGAGGAAATACAGGCCGGACACGGTGGCTCACGCCTGTAATTCCAGCACCTTGGGAGCCCTAGGCCGTGGATCACAAAGTCAGGAGTTCAAGATCAGCCTGGCCAATATGGCGAAACCCTATCTCTACTAAAAATACAAAAATTAGCTGGATGTGGTAGCACACGCCTGTAGTTCCAGCCACTCAGGAGGCTGAGGCAGAATTGTTTGAAGCCGGGAGGCAGAGGTTGCAGCGAGCTGAGATCAGGCCATTGCACTCCAGCGTGGGTGACAGAGTGAGACTCTGTCTCAAAAAACTAAAGAAAGAAGAGGAAATACCAAGAGAGAGTCACCAACAGAGGGAATGTGAACATGTTGCCTCTGTGCCTCTATATCCAAGAGCCCAGTCGTGAACACATAGTTAGAAAGAAAAGCCCACAGTTAAAAGGGAGACCTGGACAATGTATGGGGGAGCAGGAGGACAAGCTAGGCATTTCTGAGTGTCTCTGTGTCTCTCATCACCTCTAACCACAGCAGCCTTCAAAGAGTGATGGCCAATTCCACACTTCTCTGTCCCACATCTTGTGAAAGTTTCTGTTTCATGTTGCTTGTTTGTTTTTTCTAACCCAGAATATGCAGAGAAATAGACTCTGGAGAAATTAATTCACAGTTTAGTCAAGTTAAAAATAGGATGATCTGACACTGCTTTGTGACTGGAAGGCTGTGAGAATTACATGGGTTAATGCATGTAAATAACTTGGACAAACTCCTACTTGTAGAAACAGTAACCACACCCTCCTCCACCCCTATCCCATGCAACTAGGATTTTGACACCAACATGAGCGATGCTGTCAGACACGAGGACAGAGCAGCACAGCGATGTGGCACTTGAGGTGAATAAAACAGGTGGACTCCTGTGACCTTGCTTACTCTCCAAAGGCACTTTCGAGGACTCAAGGAAGGGAGATGGAAATCACAGAGATGGAAATCATGCTTGCTGATCTGAAGAGACAAACATCAGATTTTGAGGATGTTGAAACGGCTAGAATTATCAGGGCATAATACAAGATAAAAGGGAGCTGTATAGAGAAAGAGATTTTCAGATCTTCAAGAGGTTTGAAATCTTTGAATGCTGATCTGTGCATTCATAGAAGGAATTGCTAAGAGATGCAGGAAAATAGTAAACTGAGAAGTTTTTAAGAGTTGACAAAGAACTGGGAATTGTGTGTATTCTCAGCAGCCAGATGAGAAAGACCACATAATGTCCAGGCCTTTTAGAGAATCCTCAGAAGTGTATCACCATATTAATGGGATTACATTATTGTTAGGCAAGGAATAGTCTGGATTCATTTTCATAGAGATAAAAGTAAACTTTGAATTGATTGTTTCTAAGCAAATTAATACCAAGAAAAAAGTTCATCTTTATTTAAAGATATAATTCAGAATCCAAGAACTAAATTTACAACTGGCATTCAATTAAAAAAATAGTAAGAGATACAGCAATGACAGTTACTGGAACTGGAAGACAAGGGCATTTAAATGGCTGTTGTAAAAATATTCAATACGCTTAAAGTTATAGAATAAAATACGCCCATAGTGAGAACAGAAATAGAAGACGTAAAAGTGACCTAACTGCCATCACCAGACACGAAAAGTGCAACATCAGAAATAAAAAATATACTGTCTGAGATTATCAACAAATGAGACACAGCAGAAGGAAACACCATTGAACATGAAAGCATACAAATACACACTATTCAAAAGGAGGCAGAGGGGGAGGAAATACAGAAAGAATAAACACACCATCAATGAATTAAAGGATAATACTAAGTGACCTAAATATGTGCTGTAATTCTTATAATTAAATAGTTGTAGTAATGGCTAAAACACTTCAGAATTTGATTAAACCCATATATGCATAAGCCCAAGAAATTAAATCAACCACAATAACAATAACAATTAATATAAACCCACAAAAAGGCATACCACAATCAAACTACAAACATCTAGTGGCAAAGATATAATCATAAGAACAACTAGAGCAAAATACAGAAGAAGAAAATTAAGTTATTAAATTTATTATCATAAATCCATACATGCCAGGAAAAAATGAAATAATCATTATTAGTATGCTTTAAGAAAAATAAAGTGAACCAAGAGTTTTAAATACTGAGAAAATGTATTTCTAAAATAAAGAGAAATAAAGTTTTTCAGGAAACAAAATAAAAATTTATCATTCATGAACATGCCTAAAAAAATGTAAAAATAACTTCTGATGGTGGAATGAAATGATGCGTGATGAAAACAAATAGACATTAGAGAAAGTAAATATATTTGTAGGCATAGAAATAATATTTTTAATCTTGTTTCAGTTCTTGTCAAAAGATTCTTGACTTTAAGAAAAATAACAACAATACCCTTTGAGATTTATGTACAAGTGAAATATTTGACAACCCCAATACAAATGGGGAAATTGAAGTGCACTATTGTGCTGCTCATCAATTATAAGTGAAGTGGTATAATAGTGTATGAAGGTACACTGTGATAAGTCAAGGATGCATGTTTTAAACTACAAGACAATCACTGAAAACAATAGTTGAATTAAAATATGTAGATAATTGGCCAGGCGCAGTGGCTCACTCCTTTAATCCCAGAAGTTTGGGAGGCCAAGAGGGGCAGTTCACCTGAGGTCACGATTTTGAGACCAGCCTGGTGAACACAGTGAAACTATCTCTACTAAAAATACAAAAATTAGTTGGGCATGGTGGTGTCTGCCTGTAATCCCAGCTATTTGGGAGGCTGAGGCAGGAAAATTTCTTGAACCTGGGAGATGGAGGTTGCAGTGAGCTGAGATCGCACCACTGCACCCCAGCCTGGGCAATGGAACGAGACTCCATCCTAAAAAAAAAAAAAAAAAAAAAAAAAAGCAAAAAAAAAAAGCTGGAGTGATTATATCAATATCAGAAACATGGCAAAAATGTCAACTTTCTTTCACTTTTATAATTTTACATGAGATCCTATATACATATGTATACACACAAGTGTATGTATGTAGATAATGAGACAATAGAAGATAAAGTGGAGGGACTTTTTAAAAACAGAACTCATGAAATAAAAACATAAACAGGAAAAGAAAAAACAAATAGCAAGATGGGTAGATTTAAAACCTTATTAAAATTACAAAAAAAATGGGAATGATCTAATCACACTAATGAAGATGCATAGAGTATAGCATTGGATGACAGCGCAAGGCCAAAAATATTAACGTTAGAAAATTTCACATTAAATATAAAGACAAATAAATTAAAACTTAAAGGATGTTAAAAAGAAAACCATAAAAACACTACTTAAAAAAAAGATGGGAGTGACTATATCAATATCAGAAACAGGGCAAAAATGCCAACTTTCATTTTTATTTATCATTTTACATGAGATCCTGGATAGTGCAAGAAAGCTAGATAAAGAATTAAAAACAGACGCATTTTAACATCTTTTTGTTTTGTGAAATTATGTATCAATAAATAATGAAGAAATATACAAAAATACACTAGAGTTCATGTCTTTTTCTGGCATGGTTTAGACTAAATTGGAAGCATATTTCTATACATCAGTCATAAAGAATTTAAAAATGGAATTTTATAACAGCAAAGCAGATGGTAAAAACTCAGAATAGTCGTGAAATTTTATAAAAGATGTACATGGGTTGAAGGACACAATGACCAACCTTCAAAAACTATTATAAAGCCATAGTAAACAATAGGAGTTATTGTGAGCATAAGAACAAATAGAGTTGCATTGGGCCAAATGGAGGGAAGAGAAGTAGATGCACACATATGGCATCAGTTGGGTTTGGACAAAGTACGCAATATTTCAAAGGGTGAAAAGAGAATCCTTTTAGCAAATACCCGTGATATACCTGGAAATCCATTACAATAGGAAAATTTTATGCCTTTTGTTGAATTTTGCTGTGAATATAGAGGTTTTCTAAAAAATAAAATATTGAAAGGGAAAAAAGACAGAATGTACCTTCTTCCACAATGTGCAAATATTAATACATGACAGATGATAAATCTAAATATAAAATCAAATATCTAAATTTGATTTTAACTTTAATTTGATATTTAGACAGAAATATTTAGATAGAAATATCAAATTAAAGCAAAATGTAAATACGAATAAGCATTAGTAAAAAATATTTATGATCATTGGTTAAGCAATAATTTTTTAGATATGTTATACAAGCATAAATGATAAAATAATTTGGAAAGATGGCTGTGCCTCAAAAACATCATTGTAAGACAATTGAGAATTTTTTTAAATAAAATGTTTCACATAGAAATAAATATTTGTAAAACACATACTTTGATAAAGTACTTTAATTCAGACTATATAAATAATTTTTACAGGTGAAAAATAAGCTCATAATATGATAAAATTAACGTACAAGAGTTGTAAGCAAGCATTTCACTGAAGAAGATATACACATTGCAAAGAAACACACGAAATGATAGCCAACATAATTTTCATTAGGGAAATGAAAATCAAAACCGTAATGACAATTACTACAAATTCTGCATAATAATTATGACAGTACCAAGATTTGGACAATAAGTAGAATAACTGGAACTGCCATTATTGCTAATGGGAATACCACATGCAACTATTTTTGAAAACCAGTTGGAAATTTCTTATATAGCTGAAAATTCACTTACCATGTTATTCACCAATTCCACTCCTAGGTGCTTATTCAAGAGAAATAAAAACATGGGTCTACACCAAGGCTTATTCACAGATGGGTTCATAATATTTTGTTTTCAAACATGACACAATCCATATCTTTATCAACAGGAGAATGCGTAATGCCAATAGGTGTTGGAACCTTAAAACCGAAGATTATTTAGCAATAAAAAATAAAGTCATCATGGATGCAATAAATCATGAACCTCTAAATCATCATGAAAAAGAAAAAGACCAGGCACAAAAGACTACATGATGTATGACAATTCTCACGTAAAACTTTAGAAATGGAAAATTATGGAGACAGAAATCACACTAGTGGTTGCCAGGGGAAGGCACAGGAGAGAAAAAGAACAAAGTGGCCATTGTGACTTTGAAGTTTGGTGGAAACATTCTGTACCATGAATTTGGTGCTAGTAACATGAATGTGTACATTTTTCATAACTTGTCATAATGTGCAATTAAAATTAGCAAAATTTATTGTATGTTAACTGTATTATAATAAAGCTATTTTAAAATATTTTAACTTTTACTTTAGGTGCAGGGCTACATGTGCAGGTTTATGATGTAGGTAAACTCTTGACTTGGGGGTTTGGTGTACAGATTATTTGATCACTCAGGTACTAAACAGTACCATTTTTTTTTTTCTGAACCTTTCGCTCCTCCCAATCTCCTTCCTCAACTAGGCCCTAGCGTCTGTTGTTCCCCACTTTCTGTTCATGTGTTTTCATTATTTAGCTCCCACTTATAAGTGAGAACATGCAGTATTTGATTTTCTGTTCCTGTATTAGTTTACTAAGGAAAGTAGCCTACAGTTCCATTCATGTTCTGCAACAGATATAATCTCATTCTTTTTTACAACTGCATAGTATATAATGGCATATATGTCCCACATTTCCTTTATCCAGTCTACCATTGATGGGCATTTTGGTTGAGTCTATGTTTTTGCTTTTGTGAATATTGCTGCAGTGAACATATGTCTACATATCACAAAGAAACACATGAAATGATAGCCAACATGATTTTCATTAGGGAAAATTTTATGGTAGAATGATTTAAATTCCTTTGAGCATATATCTAGGAGTGGGATTGCAGGCTCAAATGGTACATAGAAACTTCACATTATATGTTAGCTACTGTAAAATAGTCTATGCTTGCATTATCACAGTATTTTTAATTCCAGAGGGGAAAAATATTCTAGATATTAATGGAGTAAGATGTTATTATTGACAAAATATTTATAAATGTGTACACATTTAATTAATGTTTTATACTTTGTAGTGTAGAGATCTTTCTCTTCCTTGACTAATTTATTCTGTTTTTCTATTATTTTTCATAGCTATTGTAAATGAAATTATTTTCTTGATTTCTTTTTTGAATAATTCAAAATTATTGTATAGAAATATTATTAATGTTGATTTTGTTTCCTGAAACTTTACGAAACTCATTAATTATTTCTTACAGTTTTTTGGTGGGGTCCCTAGAGTTTTATGTAAAAAATCATCCATCATCAAACAGAGATAATTGCAATTTCTCCTTTCCAGTTTGGATGTCTTTAGTTTTTTCACTTGAGTAATGGCTCTCACCAGGATTTTTAGTACTATGTTGAACAGAAGTAGTCAAGACGGTCCTCCTTGTTTTCTTCCAGATCCTAAAGAAAAAGCTTTCAACTTCTCCTTGCTTAATATAATGTTAGCTATGGATTTGTCATATATGGCCTTTATAGTGTTGAGATACATATCTACTATAACTAATTGGTTGAGAGATGTCTTTATCATGGAGGGATGTTGAATTTTGTCAAATGCTTTTTCTGTATCTATTGAAATGACCTCATGTTTTTTGTCCTATTTTTCTCTTAGTTATGTATTACATTTATTGGTTTGCATATGTAGAACATTCTTGCATACATGGGATAAATGACACTTGCTCAGAGAATAATCATTTTAATGTGCTGTTAAATTTTATTTTCTAATATTTGTTGAGGATCTTTTTACCTATGTTCATCAGAGATATTGTCCTGTAGTATTCTATACTATAGTAACCTATTCCTTTGTTTTTGTTCTGTACTTTTCTGGTTTGGGTATCAAGTTAATGCTGGCCTTGTAAAGTATGGTAGGAAATACTGCTTCTGTTCAATCTTTTGGAATAATTTGAGAATAATTAATACTGGTTCTTTAAATGTTTTTGGTAAAATTAAACAGGGAAGATCTTGGGTCCTGGATTATCACTGTCCTCTCTATCCTGCCATCCTGGGTATCTTGCTCCGTAGTGTCTTCCTCATTTCTTTACTGCACTTCAGCACTCTTCTTCAGTCAAATTTCAGTTGTATGTTTTAGTTCATTCTCACAATGTCATAAATAAATACCCAAGACTGGGTAATTTATAAAGAAAATAAATTTAATTGACCAAAGGTTCTGCAGGCTGTAGTGGAAGCATGACTGGGGAGGTCTCAGGAAACTTAGAATTATGGCAGAAGAACTCCATGAGAACTCACTCACTATCAGGAGAACAAGGGGCAAATCTGTCCTCGTGATCCAGTCACCCCCCAACAGCCTCCTCCTCCAACAGTGGGAATTACAATTTGACATGAGATTTGGGCAGAGACATAAATCCAAAGCATGTCACTCCTCCCATGGCCCCTCCCAAATTTCATGTTCTTCTCACTTTGCAAACTACAGTAATCCCTTCTCAACAGTTCCCCAAGTCTTAACTCAATTCAGCATTAACTCAAAAGTCCACAGTCCAAAGTCTCATGTGAGACAAGACAAATCCCTTCTGCCTATGAGTCTGTAAAATAAAAAATATTTTAAAAAAGCAAGTTAGGAGTATTTACCCAAAGCTTCTATGTCTATTGTATTACTTCCAAGCTACAATGGTGGTATAAGCATTGGATAAATACTTCTGTTACAAAAGGAGGCAATTGCCCCAAAGTAAGGTGCTACAGGCCCCATGCAAGTCCAAAACCCAACAGGGCCATTTTAAATCTTAAAGCTCTGAAATGATCTTCTTTTACTCCATATCTCATGTTCAGGGCACACTGATGCAAGGAGTGGGCTCCCAGGGCCTTAGGCAGCTCTGCTCCTGTGGCTGTGCAGGGCTCAGCCCCAACAGCTGCTCTCAAGGGCTGGCGTTGATTGCCTGTGCCGTTTACAAGCACATTGTGCAAGCTGTCCATGTATCTATCATTCTGGGGTCTGGAGAATGGTATCCCTCTTCTCACAGTGTTCAGTGGGGACTCTGTGTGGAGGCTCCAACCCCACATTTCCCCTCTGCACTGACAATTTATTATTGCACTGGCTTTAAAATCAATTAGTTAGATATGACAATAGAAAGTTATTTCAAGATATATCTTCCCAAAAATCTAACATAACTTTGAAATGCTAACTGAGTTCTATATCTAAAAAGGGATAGTACACACTGTTGTGAGTTCAATTTTGTCTCCACAAAATGATAAATTTAAGTCCTGTCCCTGAATTTTGAATAAACATCCATCTTTTATTTAGATCTGAGTTTTAAAAATGAAACAAAATCATTTCATATTCCACAGCAGAGAATTTAAGAGAAATCAGAAAGCAATGACTCCAACACTTTGTTAAACCCTCTGGGCTCTTATTAAGATTTATATTGAGTACACATCTTTGGGGCTCAGGCACAGCAGTGTAGTAAAATCATATGGGTATTTGAATATAAATTTCTGGATATCAATACATGCTGTGAAAGTAACCTTATTTAGAGATAATATTTTTAGAAGTAATTGAGGTCAGATTTATTTACAATACATGCTGTGAAAGTAATCTTATTTAGAAATAATATTTTTAGATGTAATTGAGTTCAGTAGTCACTGGCTATAGCCCACATAAATTCACTATGACTTCAATCATATACTGACTTCAATCATAGTGAATTTATGTGGGCCATATCCAATGACTACTGTCCTCAAAGGGGTAATTTTGACACAGAGACACAGAAGAAGGACATGAGATGAGGGAGTTGAGTGACAAAGCTGCAAGCCAAATAATGCCAATGATAATAGATGACTCTCAGAGGCTAAGAGAGACACATCAGACAGATCCCCTTGCAGAGCCTCCAGAAGGAAACAGTCCTACCTTAATTTTGGCTTTTAGCTTCTAGAACTGTAAAGAAATATTTTTTTTGTGTTAAACCACCCAGTTTCCGTTAACTTTTTAAATTAGCTCTAGGAAACAATGATATACATTTATCACAATACTGCTGACGTTATTCAAAATAGTTTTGGAGCTTCCCATGGAAACTGCTTCAGGCAGGATTAGGTTCCCGGTCCTATTCTTTATGTTAGCAAAGCTTTTGTGTTTTCATAGTGGAATTGATATAGTAAGTAGCCAAAAGTGATATAGTAACTGTATTAGTCCGTTTTCATGCTACTGATAAAGACATACCTGAAACTGGGAAGAAAAAGAGGTTTAATTGGACTTACAGTTCCACATGGTTGAAGAGGCCTCAAAATTACGGCAGAAGGTGAAAGGCATTTCTTACATCATGGCGACAAGAGAAAATGAGGAAGAAGCAAAAGTGGAAACCCCTGATAAACCCACCAGATCTCATGAGACTCATTCATTATCATAAGAACAGCTCAGGAAAGACCTGCCCCTATAATTCAGTCACTTCCCACCAGTTTCCTTGCATGACACATGGGAATTGTGGGAGTTACAACTCAAGATGAGATTTGAGTGGGGACACAGCTGAACCGTACCAGTAACATATACTACTTAAGATTCTTCTTTTAAATATTTTTTTAAAGTCTAATAAGAAAATACATATTGGTAGTTTATAATGTACTCACTACTTTATATTGCTTTATGTTCAATATTTTATTTAATCTTAATACTCAGAGCATTATATACTTCTTTATTGACATTTTACAGACAAGGGCCAAGGAATTGAGAGGTTGAAGTATCGTGATGAATAATATACAGCTATACAGAGAGGACCTGCTAGTCTCATTAAAGCAATTATTTTTTAAGCATCTACTTTATTCTAGGTAATCTTTTGGGAATCAAATTTGTAGATAACATGAACAAAAATGAGATATAAAAATAAAAAGGATGTGTATAGTGTTCTTTGCAAAGAAAAAGAGGGACTTAAAATAGACTCTGATTCACACGAAACACTTCATTAGAGACAAAAATTCTTAAAATATTCTTAGCTGAAATTTGGTATAAGAAGCTTTTCCTTGGACAAAAAGTAACTATCTTTTCTTTAGGTTTGAATTTTTTGATGAAATGAAATCTTTTCATGTTCTACTGAAGATAATTCAAGTGAAATTAGAGAGAAATGACTCCAAGATTTTCTTAAATCTTCTGGGGTCTTATCATGACTTATATTTAATACAAACCTACTAGGTCCTGACAACAATATAGTATAATACATGGGAATTTTAAAATGTTACTTTTCTGCATATCAATATTGAAATAAATACCCTGTTGCGATTATAAGTTTTACCCTAAGATAACTCAAATATTTTAAGAAGATGTACAAATATGTATTATTTCTGAAGTAATAATATGTACATTGGAGCACAATGATTAAATGAAGAATACAATATTTTGAGATTAGAGATTATGATACTTCAGTCACTCTATATTCAAGCTTTCAAAAGCCTTGCAAGTAAGAATGTAAAAATGACAAGCTGCAGTTACAGAAAAATAAGTGTAAACATTTACAAAAATGAGGGTGCCTACATATTTTTTAAAGAGTAACTATAAACCAATTTTTTAAATAAGATTTTTATTTTCTACCATAAAAGTTGTATGTTATTTGATTCCGTGTTCCAACTATACCAAACAATTAAGGTGTAAGTTAAGTCCCAATCAGATGTTGTATGGCTTTCTCTGCATGTTAAGACTTTACTATTGAAGAAGTTTAAGTTGATTACTCACAGGAAGAGCTATTCCTTTTTAAGAGCTTTATCTGTTAGCCTTGCAGGGTATGATTTGGAGAAAGGGAGATGGACTAAAAGCACATGGATCAGTTAGCAGACAACTAAAATCAAGCAGGCGTGAGGTGATGGATGAAGTAGAGAAAAGAAAGGAAAAAGAAGAAATGGGTAGCATATAAATGGGAATGATATCAGAGGTAGAATTTGATATATACAGAAAGTTGGGGTGGCGGGGAGACAGAGGTGTTCTGAATATATGAAGAATATTCACAAAATGATAAATAGCCAATAGAAAAATTTGCAAATGATTCAAATAAGCTCTTCACAAAATATCCAAATGGCCACAAAATATATAAAAAGGTATCTTTATGTCTTTGTCATAAGGAAGAAAATGCAAGTTAAAATACAAATGTAACCACACCAGAAGAGGAAGTGAAACTGACAGAGAATTTCATGTGTGTGGAGGACATGGAGTAATTGGAACTCTCATACACTGTTGCAGAAAATGTAATTGGTAAAGTCACCTTAAAAAGGTAGCAGTATCTACTAAAGCTAACCTACTTACACCTGTAACAAGTAGCTTTTCTTCTGTGTATACACTTACCATATATGTTCAACAAAATACAAGAAAAGAACATTCATAGCAACACACTAATAATAGCTAAAATCTGGAAAGAAGACATATGTCCATCCACAGTAGCACAAATTAATAAATTGTGATATTTTTATGCAATAGAATCCTGGGTATCATTGAAAATGAACAAACTACAACCACATGCAATGCCGTAGATAAATGTCACATGCAAAATATTGAGCAAATTAAGCATGACAAAAATAGTATCTATTGATTTTTTTAATTTCAAGTGTAAAAATAGACAAAAATGACTACAATTTTAGATGTGAGGATCATAATTACTCTTTTATTAGGAGTGGTGGGAGCACAGTTGTAGTTACCAACAACAAAAGTATATAAGGGAGGCTTTGTGAGATCTGGTTGTGTTCTGTTTCTTCCTATGGGTGCCAGTCACATGTGTGCTTATGTAAATGTATTATCATTGTGATTATGAATGTGAACTGTTCCAGATTTAGGTTATAAATTTAATTAAAAGTTTGGAATTAAACATAATCTGATAAACACCCTGAGGAGCCCTGAGAAGCTAAAACACATATAGTGGAATGTGTAGAATTGCTAAACATGGCTTGAAAATACGCATGTCACATTAAAATACATGCATAACTGGTTGTTACTTCAGCATATCTAAGAAATAAAAATAAAATTATTAGTTCTCCTTGAAAGAGCATTTACAGATTACTACTATCTGAAATAGCCTATAGCTTAAAAGGTGGTCATTTTTTGTTATTACAGGTAGAATGACTTCTTTAGAGATTTTTGCAAAAGTTATCATAAATATTCAAAGTCATCCATTTATCATTCATTTTGTTAATCCTTTTACCTCTGTAAACTCAGTAAAAAGACTTTCTCTTCTTTCGTGTCCCACTACTCTTTCTTTCATAGTACCTATTTATTTGTCTTTAGTTTGAATGCAAAGTTTAATGATCCATACATTGTAGGCATTTAATTTGACAAAAAAAGAAATGTAGGATATTTGACATACTTTCTCCTGCTTGGTCAATTTGGCTGTTGAAACTTGTGTATGCTTCATGAAATTCTCGTGCTTTTTTTTTCAGCTCCATCAAGTTGTGTATGTTCTTCCTTATGCTGGCTATTCTAGTTAGCATTTTGTCTAACCTTTTTTCAAGGTTCTTAGCTTCCTTCCATTGG
>CAUYLG010053467.1:0-136175 GCA_963573385.1 Cacajao melanocephalus | reverse complement strand
AAATTGAACATGGTTGGCAGATAATGCATTAAGGTGTGGTCTTGCCACTGCAATCCAGCCTGGGAGAAATATAAAGACACTCTTTAAAAAAAAAAAAAAAAAAAAAAAAAAAAGAATTTATTCTTCAATTTCCATGTATTTGTTTAGTTTTAAGAATTTCTCCTGGAATTGATTTCTAGGTTTATTCCTTGTAGTCTTAGAAAATACTTGGTACAATTTTTTTTTTAATTACGATATTCTTTTGGGGGCCTAACGTGGTCCATTTGAAAAATGTTCCATGCAGTGATGAAGAAATGTGTATTATGAAGTTGTTGGGTAGAATATTCTGTAAATGTCTGTTAATTCCATTTGTTCTAGAGTCCAATTTAATTCCAGTGTTTCTTTGTTGATTTTCTGTCTTAATAATCAGTCTAGTGCTGTCAGTGGGATGTTGACATCCTCCAGTATTATTGTATTACTGCCTACCTCTTTTTTTAGGTATAATAATACTGATTTTGTGAATCTGAGTTATCTGCTGTTTGGAAATAAACATTTAGGATTTTTAATCTTGCTGAATTGATCCTGTTATCATTATATAATAACCTTCATTGTCTTTTTATACTATTGTTGAGTTAAGGCCTGTTTTACCTATTCATGATGACTACTGGTTTCTGTTTTTTGTGGAATATCACTTTTTAGCCCTTTACCTTCAATCTATATGTGTCTTTACCAGTAAAGTGGGTTTCTCATAAGTAGGAGATGATTGGTTCATGTTTTTTTTTAATTTATTTTGCCAATCTCTATCTTTTAATTGAAGCTTTTAATCCATTTATGTTCAAGGTTAAAATTGATACATAAGGTTTTGTTCTCATCATAGCATTAATTGTCATCTAGTTCTGTGGATTGATTTTCTATTTTTTCTCAGTCTATCTGTTGTTTGGTGAAGTTCTGTCATGTTGCCATTTGATTTCTTTTTTTCCCCCATTTGTGTAATTGTTTTTTTAAGATCTGCAAGTTTTATGATTTCATGTGTTTTTATGATGGCTAGTATCAACCTTTTGTTGCCATATTTAGAACTCCTTTGAGAATTTCTTGTAGGGCTGGTTTAATGGTAACAAATTCCCTCAGTGTCTGCTTGTCTGGAAAAAAAACATTATTTCTCCTGCATTTATGAAGCTTATTCTAGCAGGACATAAAACTTGTGATTGATTTTGTGTCTTCAAGCACTTTGGAAATAGAATCTTAATTTCCTATGCCCTGAAAAGTTTATGCTGAGAAGTCCACTGTTAGTCTGATGAAGTTTTCTTTACAGATTTCTGGCTGTACAGTAACCTGGCTGCTACAGCTCTTGGTTACATTGCAGCCTAAAAATAAATAGCAGTTGTGACTAAATTTCTTGGTGCTCTGCACTTTCCCTTCTGATAGGAGTAGCACTCCCAGAAGGTTATATTACTATTACTGGGAATCCTGCAGCCAGCACTGTGCCAATGCTTCCCTCAGAGCAGATGGTAAGAAATGTTACTGGGAGCCCTTTGGATATAGAGACACAAGGTCTGAGGTTCCCTGGGTAGGACACAGTCTCTCAATAGTTGTGCCCACACAGTGATCCCCTGCTGCAGCTGCTAGAGTCTGAAAGGAGGGTGAGTGACCTGGCAAGGGTCCACAGTGAGGTGTAATGCCCTCAAGAAATTCCCAAATTACCACTCAATGCTAGAGTCCTGGAATGCAAGGGCAGAGAGGCTCCCCCACAGTTTGGGTACCAGCAGTCTACAGTAGAGATGAGGGGAGTCAAAATACTCCCACTTAGAAATAGGAACACTTTTACAGTGTTGATAGGAGTGTAAATTAGTTCAACCATTGTGGAAGACATTATGGTGATTCCTCAAGGAATAGAAATAAAAATACCATTTGACCCAGCAATCTCATTACTGGGTATATATCCAAAGGATTGTAAATCATTCTATTACAAAGACACATGCACATGCATGTTTATTGTGGCACAATAGCAAAGACTTGGAACCAACCCAAATGCCCATCAATGATAGACTAGATAAAGAAAATGTGACACATATACAACATGGAATACTATGCAGCCATAAAAAAGGATAAGTTCATGTCCTTTGCAGGGAAATGGATGAAGCTGGAAACCATCATTCTCAGCAAACTGACACAAGAACAAAAAACCAAACACTGCATGTTCTGCACATGTACCCCAGAACTTAAAGTATAATAAATAAATTTTTAAAAATACTCCCACTTACCCTTTCCATGCAGTAGCAACTCCCTTGAGGCTCCCAGGTGATCTCTGCAGCAGAGTTGCTATCTTGCTTCCTCTTTTATTCTGTGATTCAGTTTTTCCCCATGATTTCTCTGTGGAGTTCAGGTATTTTCTCCTTAATATGCTATTTGAGTTTTAGTTATCTATTTACAATTTTGGCTACTTTTGAGGAGAACAAGCATTCAATATCTCTAGCCAGCCAACTTGAACCAAGTACAAACTGCACTCTTTTTATTAAAGACTCCTTTCCAAAATTTCATAAGCTTCATGTCTCTCTCTAAAAATCTGGTCCTCCCATGATGCTAACAATAAATGTATATGCTTATGAAGAGAATTAGAATAAAATATGATATTTTTTCTGACATCCTTTATTCTTCACCCTTTACAAACGAACTTCTCCTTATAATTCATATATAAGCTTACTATCTTGCATTAGAAAAGTTTTCCAGATCCCACCTTTCCCCAAAATCATGTGTGAAGATCAATTCCCTCTAAGCATTCTGCACTTCTACTTCCTGACATTTATCAAAATTATACTTAAATAATTATTTTTATAGTTTGTTTCTTTCATGTATATATCCTTTGCTAGAGTGTAAACTCTGCAAGAGAGATCTACATCCATCACATTTGTCATGTTTCCTAAATGGATTAATGTCAATTAATTAATGAATTGATTACTAATGTATTAATAATCGATGAATTAATACCTGGCATCCAGGAAGTACACATAAGTAACCTATTTTATTAATATAAAACTACTTCACTAATATACAAGTAAAATTATAATTAATAATATTAAAATTACGGCCAGGTGCAGAGGCTTACGCCTGTAATCCCAACACTTTGCGAGGCTGAGGTGGGTGGATCACGAGGTCAGCAGTTCGAGATCATCCTGGCCAACATGGAGAAATCCTGTCTCTACTAAAAAATACAAAAAAAAATCCAGACATGGAGGTACTCACCTGAATCCCAGCTATGCAGGAGGCCGAGGCAGGAGAATCACTTGAACCCAGGAGGCAGTGGTTGTAGTGAGCGAAGATTGTGCCATTGCACTCCAACCTGGGTGACACAGCAAGACTCAGTCTCAAATAATAATAATATTATTATTAAAATTACAACTAAAATGTATTGTTAAACTGATAGGCTTATTTTCTTTTATATTCAACAAAATCTTAGCAGACTCTTATGAAAGTCTACGCATAGGGATAAAAAAAATTTGGTTGTTGTTGTTACTTTTATTTTTAATGGTAGTGAAATGTACATAACATAATATTTTTCATCTTAACTTATTTCAGTTATTTTTAAATATACAACTTAACATCGACTATATTCACTTGGTTGTGTGACTATATTCAAATTGTATGTGTTATTCATTCTTTCTATTTTTTTTGTACCCATTAAGCATCCCCATATTACCCCTGCCATCCCCATAACTTGCTTTCCCAGGAAAAGTTTAAATGTATGCAATTATCACCATATAATTATCTTGTTGATTTTATTTTTATTAATGACTGTGGGCTTTTTATTACTACAAATTACCACATAATTATTCTACAAAAAGGGCCAAAACACAGTAAGTAGGTAATTAACTCAATTTTCAGGGTGTTGCTATTGAGAATAGCAATGAAGTCAAAAAAATCCTCTTTGAACTTAAGGTTTGGAGTTAGAATTAAGTTCAAGTTCATGCTCAAACACCTACTGGTTGTTTAGGAAAAGTTGCTAAGTTTTTCTAACTTTCAGTTTTCTCATGAAATACTGAGAGTATTTATCACACGTTGTGATAAACATCAGCTAAGTAAATGAGCAAAATTCTACCACAATATTTAGCATAAACTGACATTGATGGTTATCTATTTTATTTTTACTTATAAATCAATGCTAACTAAAATTTCCAGACTAAGCTATTCAGTAAGAAATAGATAATGCCTTTATTTTATTGTAAATGAAAAGTATTATTTACAAAGTTAACTAAATATTTTAAGCACGTTTTGGTTTGGGTTTATACAGAGATCTATTTTACATAACTCTGGTGGTACAAAAGAAAATACATTTTTAAAGAAAATACAACTCTGTTAGTCACAGCTCTAACTTGAGTAAAATATAATAATATGAATCAGGAATACATGCAATAGTGCTTATCAGAAACAAGTTGTAGCTACTTAATTTTTCTTTTTGAAGCAGTAACAGCAAAATATCAGCTATATATGCTCAACAACAAGGACAAACATATCTTCTACAACTTGAAAACATTGTACTGTGCATACTGGAATGAGAAAATGCTGCTTAACATACTCCAGTAATCTTATGGACAATGTGGAATGTTGTATCCTGAGAAAGTAGAAAACTTCTCATGAGAATGTTTGAAATGTCATTCCGGTTCATTTTAGATCAGAGTGCAGGTGGCTCTACAAAGCATTTGCTGGAGGCTCTGTGTTTATACAGTTGTTGCTTCCAGGATGGTATTGATTGGTTAGGCAACTAATAAAACAAGCAGCACTGCTTTCATCTGTGTGCATTTTAGGGCTTCTAAAAGATAGAAAAGTGGTTTTAATTAGGATATGTTCCTTTCACTTATTTTACTTTTTACTTCTTTTTTTTTCTTACTTGACTATTCCAACCCACATCCGTCTCACATTTCAGAACCTCTCTCTCTGGTCATGATTCCAAACCCCTAGATGCTTTAGAAGGCAAATGATCTTGAGACAGATATTCCTTCTCGAACCTCAAGACAGACAAAAACCCTTAACATCAGCAAAACCAACGTGCTCTTTATTGTTTCCATTTCATGTATTTCGGTTGAAAGTTACATATTTCACTTTTATTTTGAGGCTATCTGGATCAAAGTTTCTCACTTAAACGTAAACTAACATTTGTAGTGGCATCTATGAAGAATACTCTTGGTATGACATGTTCTACTATTTATCTGACAGCTCTTGAATATATGAAGGCACACTGTATACTAAATCACTGTATATCTAGGTAGTCAGTTTATATATATACACAAAAATATATATTTTATATAAATAAAAATTATATGTGATTCAGAAAGAATTACTTAAATATATAAATTTGTATTTTTGCTTTTTTCTTTATTTTATATAGGTTCTCTTATTAATTTATATTTTTGTGATTATCTCATATTTTTCTGATGTTGCTTTTTAATCTCCTTTTTCTATCTCTTTTCAAACTTTCCAAAATATGTATCTTAACAGATAAATAGAACTTAACAGATAAGTGTGCAAAAGGTATAATGGGGGAAAGTGATTTAAAGGAAACTTTTTAAAAAGAAAAAGATGGCAAGGATTAAAATTTGACCACATAAATTAGCATATAAACTGAGAATTAAAGTGTTTCTAAGGAAGAACATAAAATGTGAAAGTGGTAGCATAAATTAAATAATGGTAATCAGCTAAGAAAATGAATTCTCACATTGTTATTGTACCTTTTCGCTCAAAGAAGACAATTCTTCTTTCATTTGTTACGCATTTAAAGTGTTTGAGTAATCTAAAGGAAAAGGCAAGAAGAATTCATTTTGATAGACCTTATGCTGTATTTTTGAAATATGAAAGCTGAGTACTGAAAACAGTTTCTTAAAATGTAATTCAATTAATTTGAATGAACAATTGTATAAAAGAAATGATAGGTAATCAAAATCTTAGAGAAGAAAGGCAGTATATTATACCACAGTGGTTCTCACCATGTGGTCCCTGAACCAGTGGCATCAGCAACACTCAGAAACTGGTTTGAAATGCAAATTCTCAGGCACCACCTCAGACCTAGGGTATCAGAAACTCTGGGTGTGAGACATACCAATTTGTGTTTTAACAAACTCTCCAGGTGATTCTGGTGCACTCTCTAGTTTGAGAATCATTAGGAAACTTGTTAATAGTATTTATTCTGGAGCCGAACTGGCAGTTCAATCTTAACTTTGCTACCAGTTAGTTGAATGACTTTAGTCAAGATACTATAACTTATTGTTCTTCTATAAAATGGGGCAAAATGGTACTGTCCCATAATATTGTAGGGATTAAATGAATTAATATGTGGCCACATTTTCTCTAAATGACCAAGTAGTAGACTAATAACATATAATTACAGTAATTTTATAATATATATTTATTGGTCTGAATCTTTAGTTAGCATTTTTAATGGTGGGCACTGAAAAGGCTATCGGCACCCATAGATTTTCATCTCTCTTTTTTATTTAACATAGTGATAACACCAATTACTTTTATTTTGTAATCCATATAACGGGCATGTGCCAGAAATTGCAGACAGTTTATTGGATGGAAAACAATAAGATCAACATCTATTGTAATAGCAAATAGAAAACCATAGCTTCTAATTTACACCAGCAGGAAGAAAATCAAGTGTTTCTAATAGAATATATTATGCAATTTGGGGAAAGAAAACAAGAAAAACATAAAAACAAGCTTGCATTGATATAGTATGAGGTGTTTCACAACTAAATCTAAAATGATGTAATAGCTCAATCGCAATAGAAATATACTCCTAACTCGTATAGTCATCCCCTGAAGGAGTTCCTGAACCACTGACAGATTTTCTCCATGGGTTAATTTAGCAAATAGGTCTTCTATCTTGTGGCTCCAGTATCTTGAAAGGCCTTGTTGTAATCTTCACTCTGTTGGCAAAAATGGAAAAGAACATGAAGCACATCCACTGTTAAAAGCCACAGCTCCGAACAGACACATCATTAATCCCTCATATTCTCTTATCCAGAACAGCCATCTGGCCACACCTAACTACAGGGAAGCTGGGAATATGGGTGAGCTCTGTGCTCACTACAACTAACCACAGGACATTCACTTAACTGATGCCGAATGTAGTGTCAGAGAGGTAATAAGTAAATAATACATTTAGATATGAAAGGTGGAATTTTTTGTCCTTATTTGTCTAGGTAAATCAGAATATCATGCTTGAAATTCTTTGTCCAGTAACAGGAGAAGAAAAGCTATTACCACACAAGACTATTGTGAGAATTAAATGAGAATGTGTATTATTTTAGTCTAGCCTAGTATCTGCATAGTGAAGAATCAACAATCTTATACAAATATATCTAAAAAAGAAAAAAAAACTTGGAAATAAGAAAAGCAAATAGCAGCAAAGGAAATAGGGCCTAAGTTTAAGAATTTACAGCAAAAATTTTTGAATATTTTAATATTGATCACAATTTTAAAAAATCACTTTATTTTAATTACAAGCTCTTTTAAGTCTTTCTTAAGGGATTCTAAGTTATTAAATCTTATTAGCATTTTAATTAGAGAAAATTGAATTTCAACGTAGTGTATATAGTTTTCATTTCTCTAGTTTAGACGTTGTTTATGGCTTCAGAGTCCTTAAGTCTATGACCAAAAGCCTGTATCACAAAGAGCATTTATCTCTATTTCTACATTGGAATGAGCACAAGATGTATGAGCATAAATGTCCGCACTGAGTCCAAATTACCTTTGTGAGAAAGCTGTTTTTTAAAAAAGCTGTTATGCCTTATTCAATCCAGTGATTTACTATCATTATAATATAGCTTTGTTCCAAAGCAAAACGTCAGTGTACTAATAAATGCGTGAATTAAGTTTAACTCTTTGTCAACTAAAGGCAAAGAAACAAAGCATTCAGTTATTGTATGAAGAACATGCCACTCAGTCTGAGCTAGCCACTGAACATCTCAGTAACACAGTGTGCATAAGACGCTCACAGAGCATAGATGTTAATACTTTCAACCAGTTAACTTTCATTCTGATCCTTAGGGTCAGATGCCTTGACATTTGTACCAGAGACTCTATTAATGTTCAACATTAAATTACTAAAATATTACTGGCAAACTCAACACTATAGTGAATACTATAATTGTAAGTCAATGGCAATAAAATGTAAAAAACTATTTTGACCTAGCTAGAACTTTTATATGTATACAGCATATAGGAAGAAATTTTTAAATATTTTTAAATCCCTTTAGGAGAAATCCTTGTTTAGAGAATGTTGAAGCTTTGTTTGTTTTTTCTATTTGTTTTGAAATTCTGCCTGAAACAGCAAAAAAAAATTCTCAAGAGAAAATAGGAAATATGTAATATTTGAACTAAAATAGATACTTCAGAATACATGACTCCTTTTGCTATTCTCATAGTTCAGTACATTTCCACACAGAGATCACACCCTAAAACATGAAGGAAATAAGAATGTCACAGAAGAAAAGAGGATACAAAGCTTCACAGAATGAATGACTGGTGAAGATCAGTAGGGAGGAAGGTTCAACTCTCCTGTTTTAATCCAATTTGCATTGGATTAGATACATACATCACCTCCTTTCTTGCTGTTGCCATTGGTCTTGTGGACTGTACAGTATCAGCAAGAACATATCAAAGATGTGATATACCATGTGGACTCGAAGTGGCCAAATAGAACCTCTAGGAGTTACATATAGGGCAAAATAAGGAAGCTACTTCAATTTTGACTTGGAATTCTCGGATACCCAATCCCCACCTAACACACACAAATTCAGGAACTTTCTATTCTTTGCTAACATTGCCCAGCACACTTCCAAATTGGCCTCCATGATAACTAAACTCTTTTAGGGCATCAGGCCAGCATTATGCAAAATAATAATAATAAAAGTACAAATAACTCAGATAATAGTTGTTCAGTAAATTATGGTTCCTACCTTTCCTAATGGAAATATTTGCACTATCATAAAAGAATCTTAAACTCTATTTTCAAGCCTACAACGCTAAGAAATAAAATTCTAATTATAAAATCAGATTTTATAACAGGTGCTTGGGGACAGATCTGGTGGCAACACGTTTTAAGAGGTGAGACCACATAAATTGTTACCTGCTTATGCACAAAGGTTTCCTCTTAAATCAGTGCCTTGGGAATTACTGTAGTCAAGAATGAGGAATTCTCACTCCCAATCCCCACCAGGGCAATACTTTTGTAAAATATTGCACCATGAACTTTCATTTCATGGCACTCTCAATTCTGTACTTATCTTGGAAGAGAAACAATTTAAGGACAGGGTGCCAGTCCCCAGACCATGTGGAATTAGCATCATTTTAAGTCCTCTTAGCTATATTAGTTTCCAAAACACTTTCTGAGGAAATTAGTAGTGCCTGAACTTTTAATTATTCTTAATTGTATTAATTGTCAGCAGAAAGTAAATGTAGTGTCTGTGCTATTTTAAGTGATAGGGTTTGCAATTCTATAAACAATAAAGTGGAGTACATGAGCAGGCTGGGAAAGAACTCATTTTAAAAAGTCTTAGATGTCAGTTCTAATCAGAAGCGACCCTCTCATGACTGTTTTCTGGCAGCTAACTCAATAGCCTGCCAATCCAAGAGATTTTCTTGACCAGATACAGCTATAGCTTCCAGAGTTCAAAAAATCAATGGTCATTTTCTAAAGAGCAAGTAGGTTGGTAGGCTGGAAATGAGAGATATGTGTACATTTTGATTCAAATACTATTAAAAAAATAAAAGTCTTTAACTAATAATAGCTAAAATCCTAAGTGATAGATTTCTTTTATACTTATTCTTTCTTAAAACTTTTAAACTATTATTTTAATTTTACAGATATAGAAACAGAAGATGACAGAAGATGTCCAGCAATATAATTCTATTTTTATTCTAATTATATTTCTTCACAAACACATAGACACAGAGACACACAGGAATCCTAGTTCCTACACTCCTATGACTTGGACATAAATGGGCTGCTCAGCCCCTGGCCTCTTACAGAAAAGCATGCAATGCATAGTGCAATGATTAAAATACACACCATAAAGTACTTGTTTTCACCTTTTGACTCAAATCACAAAGTACAGAAAGGAAGAGAAAAAGAAAAGAATGTTAAAAAATAAAGGGTACTCTAAACCAACAATGGGAATTATTTAATAGTTAATTAAATTTTAAACCCAAGTTATTTCTTTTAGCTTTTCTGTCCATTATGCTCCTCTCTACAAATAAATGTCTTAATATAATGCTAGAAATATTGGTCTTATTCATAGCCTATTTAACTTGGGAAAATATAATGGCCAGAATATATGTTCCTCTTCTTTCTTCTTTTTTTCTTTCTTTCCTTTTCTTTTTTTTTCTTTTTTTTTTTTTTTTTTTGCGATGAAGTCTCACTTTGTCACCCACGTTGAAGGGCAGTGGCATAATCTTGGCTCATTGTAACTTCCACCTTCCTAAGAGTAAAGTGATTCTCCTGCTTCAGTCTCCCGAGTAGTTGGGATTACAGGCACATGCCACCACACACAGCTAATTTATTTTGTATTTTTAGTAGAGATAAGATTTCACCATGTTGGCCAGGCTGGTCTTGAACTCCTGACCTCGGGTGATCCACCTGCCTCGGCCTCCCAAAGTGTTGAGATTACAGGCATGAGCCACCACTTCCCACCCAGAATATATGTTTCTGAGTAGTTACTTAAGATATTCAATATAAAACACTAGTTTTCCATGGTTATAGAATAGTTACTACCATTATTAAATAGCATATTAATTTTATTTTATTTTGACTTTTTAATGTTTAGCTTACAAACAGTTGATTGAATTGTATTTATGCCATTCTGTTTACTGCATAAAGTCAACCCACATGCACACCAAATTAGATTAGGTATGAAAACAATAAAATGCCTAATTGCATGTTTATGTTTACTGTAGTTTTAAACTTCAAGATGACCATTTACACGGTGGAGAAACAAGTTGGGCTGCTAGTAGAAGTAAGCTTTGTTTGCTCTTTCTTTACAGAAAATAAAATAGAAATCTACATTAATGGGCTCTACATTTTATAAGAAATTGGAGTGAATCTGATAATTTGTTCAAGTACTGCTCACCAGCTTCATTAGCTTAATATAGAATACATAAAAGGAAACTTACCTACCAGGATTACAATTAAATATGAGCATTCAATATATTTGTCTCACCCTCAATTCTAAGTATCTAAAACATGCTTCATGGTATACTCAATTCTAAGTATCTAAAACAGATTCTTGAAAATTTATGTGAAATAATCCCTGTTACATATTACATGTGGCCAGTTATATATAACCAACCACATATAAGACAGTGGGCCAATAAGATTATAATACTATATTTTTACTGTGCCTTTTCTATGTTTAGATATGGTAGATACACAAATACTTATCACTGTATTACAGTTGCCTACAGTATTCAGCACACTAACATGCTACATAGGTTTTTAGCCTAGACGCGATAAGCTATGCTATAGCCTAAGTGTGTAGTAGGCTATACCATCTTGGTTTATGTAGGTACACTCTATGATTATTGCACAAGGATGAAGGCATCTAACGACGCATTTCACAGAGTGTATCCTTGCCATTAAGTGACACATGATTGTTTTTGGAGATTATCTGTATTGATTATAAATTATAGATTAAAATAAGAAAACAATTTTTGGTATTTTGTTGGCTTTGTCATAATTGGAAATGTTTCCTCACTCAAATTTTAGTTTCTTCTGCAAGCTTTCTATATCTCCTCCACTAAATAGGACACCAACTGGCAGGCAGACAAGAGATAAATGAAAGGTTGACTAAAAGAAAACATGAGCTTTATCCAAAGGGGAAAAAAAAAATCTGAAACATTCTAGAATGTTCTTTTTTTTTAACTTAAAGGGACAAATACCAGAAACTTCTATGTAAGTAAATAGATACTAAAAACATTTTGAAAACATTTTCAAGTAAAATGACTACTGAAGTCGATTTTACAATATACAGCTGATCTAAAAGTGTTTAGATCAGTTTTAATTTAATTCATAACAGGACTTTTATCAGCTTACTTCCATCTATTTAGCATCTCTGTTTTACTGCAAGAGCAGATCCTTAGTAAATGCTGTTTGTAATCTAATGTTCCAAAGACTACTTACTCAGTTTCCAACAACTTGTCTGGTCCTCTGTCGGTTGGAGATATTAAAATGATTAAGAAACAGATCTTCACCCATACTTACTTATTGGTTGTTGAAATACCATGTATTTCCATATGGCTTGGCAAATAACTACTGCCTTTGTTCTCTGAGTGCTTCCTGTTACCCCAGCAGCCAAGGTGCTGGGATGCTCTGGAATTCCCCAGAATCCAGCAACTTAAGAGATAGTGACCAGCACAAATGAGGAGCTCCAAGCCTTTGTTCCTACACTTGACCAACATCCATACCAATTATTAAATATCCCCAATACCAAAACTGAACATGATGTAAATTTGTTTTTACAAAGTGTTCTGAATACCAGATGATGAGGTGATTAATCCCAATGCCAGAGACTTGGGTAGCCTGTAGAAAGCAGTTGAAATGTGAGTTGAGTTGGTAGGAGACAAAAATAAACCTTTTCTTCTTATCCAGTCTTTACTCCTTTGATGTTTCTAATTGCCTCTGTATTAAGAAATAAAGTTCTTACTTTGTTTATTTGTTAATAAGAATTGTGTGCTAAGTAAGAGAAAAGGGCTTATAACCAAAAGCTAAGGATCTCTCCTGAAGACAATGTATGGTTTTTGCTGTGAAGTCCTAAGCCAGAAGCTTCAGTTGTGCAGAAGCCATTTTGTTTATTTCCTAGTCCTCAAATATCTTCTTAGGTTGAGATTAGAAAGCCAGAAACTCCTCTTTAAGTAAATAGACACTAAAAATATTTCAAAAATATTTTCAAGTAAAATGACTACTGAAGTCAATTTGACAACATACAACTGATCTAAAAGTGTATTTGTTATCTGGGTTTTTTTTTTAATGCTACTGTACTTACTACATTTAGAAATGTTAATGGGAAAACAAGGTTTATCAAATATTTTCATTAGACCTACATCTCAACCAAGAAGATTTTGTGGCTGTTACCCTTCACATGTGCCTTAGAATATGAAAATAATAAAGTAATAATTTCAGAGGAAAAGCAAAGTGAGAAATACTTTAAGCATAGCACTTAAAAGCTCTGTTGGGTAGGAAAGTCCAGCATTTTTTAAATGCCGTATTTTTATTCAATATTAAAACAAGAAATCTTCCATGATAGTTGCTTAAAATGTCTGCTATACATATGGGATTCAAAAGAGGCACCCCGACTGTTTTCCATTCATATGAATGGGAAGTACACAGGTAAATTACCGCCTGCAGTGCATGATAGTGGACGTCGTACACAGCTGTTACTGTAGCCCTGTAATTATGCAAGTATCCTTCCACTGTTATATAATTAGAAGGACTTATCTTTCTTTCTTGCATGTTTTTGTTAGTGTCAAGAGCACTGAGCTATCTGTACGTGTTTTTGTTGATGTCAAGAGCACTGAGCTATCTGTACATGTTCAGTAGTTTGTGTCTGAGTTGAAAACAACTGGTACGTTACAGGGGGGTCCTTTTTAAAATCATGTTTTGTGCCCTCTGAAAAATTTCTATCATAAGAAAGCTTGTCTTATTCCAGCTAACTTTTATTAAATAGTTTTTAAAAATTATTTCCCAGTAATCAACTCTGTTGCACCCTTGCACCCTGTCAATGTGAAATGTAGATAATATCAAACATTGTGCAAAATGTTTCAGTATCACAAGTAGATCAGAGGACAGAAGTAAAAGTGAAAACACAGTCGTTGAATATTTTGTCTAAGTTACATTTATAATTCAAAACATAGATTTTTAAACTCTTGTAGTAACCTTTAAAAATGGAAATTTGTTAAGATGAGGATGGAGATTTCATTGAAACTTAGATTATACAGAACAAATTATGATCTACCAAAAATTAAAAGACATGAAACCTTGTAAAAGTTTACATATAACAAGGCATCTGATTAAAAAGGTAAATGTTTTTCACTTGATGCAAAGATCGTCAGCAATAGTTGCATATAGTGCCTGAGCCATGAATTTATGGGTCACTTTTTACAAAAGGAGAAAAGTTGGGTGGGTGGTTATATACAGCTGTTTTCAGTAACACTGACAAGTATATTAACTGCTATCAATGTATTTCTAGTTTAGAGTCTAAATACATATCTTAATTTCTAATTTTACTAATTATACACTAGATTCACTTGCCAAGGTTAAATAAAGACTAAATTGAAGGTCGCATAGAAAACTAAGAAGAATCACTTTTTTAAAAGTTTGTTTTATTTATATTTATTTATTTATTTATTTATTTTGAGACAGATTCTCACTCTGTTGCCCAGGCTAGAATGCAGTGGTATCATCTTGGCTCACTGCAGCCTCCGCCTTCCGGGTTCAAGCAATTATCCTGCCTCAGCCTCCTGAGTAGCTGGGATTACAGGCACCCACCACCACATCCTGGCTAATTTGTGTATTTTCAGTAGAGACGGGGTTTCGTCATGTCGGCCAAGCTAGTCTCAAACTCCTGACCTTGAGTGGTCTGCCAGCCTGGGCCTCCTGAAGTGCTGGGATTAGAGGCATGAGCCACCTCTCCTGGCCTAAGAATGCCAACAACCAGGTTATTAAGGGTTTGAACTTAGCATATCATTAGAAGAGACTAAATTTCAAAACAAATTCAATATCACGTACTAATAAAACTTCTATTTATCGTTCATTATAATCAGTTAATGATCAGATGGCATCAATAAGTCAATATTATTTATAATTCCCAGATTTCTTAATAGTATGCAGGAAAGAAAGCACAGAATTCTGAAAAGTACATGAAAATCTAACAATGCATTATTACATTTTAAGAGGCTTATCCTTTTAGGTTTATGTTTTCATTAAAATTACTATGTGAACTTTTACATAGGAGAAAAATAATTTTAAAAACACTAGAAAATTCTAGCCGTTTTAGCTTATTAATTTGGAAAAACAATAAGAAAATCTATAACGTTGTTTAAAATGATGCTCCTTTGATTGATATTAAGATAGTTTTGTGTAATATTTCAGAGACTACCTGAGATTTAGAATATAAGACTTTTTCTATCTTGTCAGAATTTCACATTCAATGTCTCCCTTAAAAAAAACCAAATGGTTGCTAATGTCATAATGATGTTTAAACTCTACTATGCATTGAACACAGTGTGAGGAGTACTGCTAAATGTTTCGCAAACAGTATCTGACTTAATCCCCATGACAACCAAATAAAACAAATACTTTGTATCCCAATTTGTCAGATGAAGACTGTGGTTCAAAGACCCTAAGTAATTTGTGCTAAATTAGTGGCTGAGATGGAATTACAAACAATGTCTCTCTGACTTCAATTATTATTTTTTATGCTGATACAATATAATATCTACTTAGAGCCTGCTCGGCCGGCCTTGGTTGAAATTGAGTCATGTAATATTCCCTAAAAGGATATAGTCTTTCCATTGGCTAGGCCTGAATCCCTGCCTACCTCCAGAGTTGGAATGGAATCAACAACGCCAGAGCTGCGTGGGCTCAGAATGAAAAAGAGATGATTCCTTCTAGAGCATCACTGTCTAGTAGAAATATAATGTGAGCTACATATGTAATTTTAAATATTTTAGTAGCCACATTAAAAAGGCAAGAAGAATTAGGTAAAATTAATACATTAATTAAAATATATTTTATGTAACCCAACAAATCCAAAATAGTATCATTTCAATATCTACTTAATATAAATAATTATTAATGAATGAGATTAGTTTGCATTTTCTTCATATTTAAAGTAAGTTTTCAAAATTCAGTGTATATTGTGCACTTTCAGCACATCATAATTCAATTAGAAATTCTGCTCCTCAATTGCACCAGCCTTATTTCAACTGCTCAATGCTATGTGTGACTAGTGGCTGCAATATTGGGCAGCACAACTCTGGAGTCTAGAAGGCACTTGAAATGTAATGTTATCAGAACAAAATATGCTATTACTTCTCAAAACAACATACTACGGCTTCCTAATTGGTTCCTCGTTTTCTGTCTCTGAACATTCTGATGATATCAATAAGACCAACCGTATGACCAACAAGTGAAGCAATATAGACTATAATTTAAATCTCTTTATCAGTTTGTCTCCATTTAGTTTTCAACCAGTATTCCTGTGTCTAAGTTCTGACCCAGCCTGAAAGTTTTCAATACTTCACTGCCACATGTTACTTAGTCAACCCTGCAGGATTGGGTGTCACTGGAAGGGGTGATATTCTCCTAGGGAACATTTAGAAATCTGTGGGGGCATTTTTAATGACTCAGTGATGCCATTAAATAGCTCAGCTATTGCCATTTAATGGGAAGGGACCAGAGATGCTAAACGTCCTTTCATGGGTAGGAAAACCTTACACAAGAAGACATTTTCTAACCAAAATGCCAATAGTTGTTCCAACTAAGAAACACACACTGGCATATTAGTAACAGGTCTCCAGAAAAAGGAAGAAGAGCCCAGATGTGTACGGTTTGCTGATTTTCACGGTGTAAATAAAATACTCCCATTATGGCTAATTTCAGGCAACCAAACTGACATTTTTTTAAAAATGGATATAAAGTATTAAAAAATGCTTTTTGGGGGTGTAAAATTAGGGCTCGTATTGCCTAGAAACATGTTTTTAAAATATAGTCATTTTTATTTAAATCATTAAAAAGTTAGCACATATAATAAATTCATAATAAAGCTAACCTTTATTGATAAAGGGAACTGGGAGCGGGAAAAAAATTAAAAGTTGACTTTAGAATGTTATTTAATGTTTTATTTTTTCTGAAGAGATAGAGTATAGCAATGTAATAATTATATGTGTATACATATATACATTATGTGTGTATATATATAATTTTAACAAAATTGAAAAGCATTGACAACTGTTATTCTATTTTAGAGGGAGACAGAAATTATAAGTTTACACAGGAGTTGTCTTATCCTTAGTTTACTTATATATACTTGAAGAAACATAGAAAAGATGCTTCCCATTAAAATATATATTTTTCTATCCAAAGCTGTTAATTTTGAACTTAAATATTTAACTTACCAACTACTATTTTATCCTATCTATCTGAACCTTAAGTCCCATATAGACCTTGAAAATATAAAATATCCAAATACCTCACATTGAAAGAACTTCTTAGTTAAGAAAATCCTGTAACTTCGAAAAAATTTTTGTTTTAACACTTTTTACCCTCGTCTAAAGATTCAAAACTTTTTAAAAACCTGGTACATAGTTCATAATTTTAACCCAAAATTGAAGTTTAACTCTATATTTTTGCATTAGTGGTAATATATAATAAAAATATCAATGAAAAACGCTTGAAAAGGGTAAAATTTCTTAATTTAATGAGAAAACAAGCCAATTTATATTTGGAAACTATTATCTCTGGATTCAATATAATTTTTTTGGATTTTTGTATCAATTTAGAAATACATACATGTATTGAAATACTAATAAACTGACATAGATATTTTCTGTAAGAAGTTACATCTCCCAAGTATATATAATGAGGCTGATATTCATTGCCAGTACTGTCATACTAAAACAAATATGCTTTTGATTTTAGAAAAGTATTGTTATCAAGAAAAAAACGAATGTTTATACTATGAAAAATACTTTCGTAGAAAAAAACAAAACATGACATCATATCGCCCCCTATTGTTTATAATGGGGTATGCATCAGAGATAGTTTCCGAATTGTACACAAATAAATGGAAATTTTGGTAGCTCGTGGTGACTTTCAGAGTAGATACAAACATTTAAAAAGATGGATTCTTAAGAGAGCACTTCCAAAGCGTTTAAGATTTACACCTTGAATAATTTGCCCGTTGAAAAGGAAAATTTCTAAGCACTCCAGAAAATACAAAGTAAAACCCAATTGATTGACAGTAACAGCAAACTTATTTTAATGTCTATTTTGAATTAATATGCTTAAATATTTTCTATTTTATGATAATAATCACCTGAATAGACACCATACATTCAAATAAAATGGGAACCATGTAACATAACCCAAACATTCAAGGACCATAAAAAATACCCCAAAATACAGTCTCTCCCAAAGGAAAGGAGGTGTGATAGACAGACTGGCCACATGATGGCAACATTTCACCATGTAAATGCGGATAACCCAGCATTTGACAGTGGAAATCCCCTTGAATTAAAGAAAGCGCTTAAAATACGAGTATATAAAGATCTATCTTCTAAAGTAAATATTACCTATCTTCTAAAGTAAATATTACCTAAACCTCTACCAAATATGTCCATTTTAGTGTGACTCAATATGCCCTTTTCAATTTTATTTGGTGGCTATGTTAATCTTCACTTATAATCTACACGCAATGCATACATCTTCAATATGTGAGGACTATGATGACCCTCCCTCTTAGAAAAGTTATGTATTATTGAACACTATGTTGTATAGCTGAGCTATCTCCCTAGTCTATTCCAAACGTAAGGCCTCTCCCTCAATCAGTCCCCAAAATCCCTTCCTAGGAGGAGAACCCTACCCAACACCCTCTGGTCTCCACAGATGTTCCTGGCATCCAAATGGCAAATAGCCCTAGGGTTTGTGGAAACCTGATTATGCTTCAATGGAAATGCCTAGAGAGGGGAAATAAGACATTCTCATTCTCCTGACAGCTGCGCCCAAAGTGGTTTTTCTAAGAGAATCTTCAATGGTCTATGATATTGGCGACAATTAAACAATTACATCCATAACATTTAAAAGAACGAAGAGGTAATATTTGATTAATTACTGTGGCAAAGATAAAAGCAAGAGACTATTTTTCTACCATGTATACACGCCTTCAAGTTATATCTGTAACTTTATATGCAGTGAAAGTTAACTCTTTTTCTGAAGTATTTTCTTATATGTACTATTTATTCATTCACTGGCTTATAAGGTGATCAGGTTGATAACATCTCTACATATTAGCATAAATCCAGATCAAAGGTGCTATCTTCTTAGAAATTAACTAATGTTAATGTTTCATTCTGTGACCAGAGGGCAGGGCCTCACACCTCTCACAGGTGGGTACCCTGCATCATGAGGAAATTCATTCAAGAAAAATATTAATTTCTTTTTACAAACCCACCACTACTGAAAGAGAAAGCTGCACGTCACATTTCAAAAACTGACCAACAGCAATATTTTGGCTAAAAAAAAAAAGTTCCATCATTCAAAAATCAGTCGAAAGCAATGAGTATAAAATGCACACATACATACACACACACATAAATACACAAAATTAGGACTACATTACAGTTTTCATGACAAACATTCAAGAAGATATTAATAATGCACATTTCAAGGAAAACAGACATGAAAAATGATTAACCACATAACAAGTAACAGGTTACTGTGAACATCATAACCATATATATAGGTGGGTGTGTTTTGTGTATGCATATAAATATATAGAGATATTTGAAATTACAGAGCCAAAGACGAAAGAAAATATACTGAATTATTCATAAACATTTTTGTACGTTGCTCCTGCTTGTACTCAATATCTCAAAACCTGTGCACCCCCAAAGCAGATGAAGCAGTTACAGAACAGCAATTCAAACATGATAGAAGGCTGCTATATATATTTACAAAATAAAGATGTATTTTATTGGTTCACTGATATTGTGGAATATTCCTAAAAATACATTTATTTCATAAGAAAAAAATGTGTCATTAGAAATTTTCTTTTAATTTAGAGCTAACCAAGAATTTTAGGATGCTTGATCAGTCTTGTTCCACAAATCAGCGATTTGAGAAAATATTGGTAACTATAATTTATATGAAAGATGATTGAAATGTAAAAAAGCTAAGGGGTAAGTTTTGTCTGCTGACTTGTTGTAGAGAGAAGAGGGGAAGAGGATTGTGAAAACTTTGTAGGGGGAAATTTTGTCTTTTGGCAGTAAGAAGCTCACACACATAAACATGGGTATTCCCATTCTTTACTAATATTACATGTGTATATCCAAACAATTATGTATGAAATTATTTCATTTACCATTTAACTGTAAAAGATAAAATGTTGATGATGTTATTAGAAAGGATTTCATACTATTTACATCTTATAAAAATAATTATTACTTACATCTTTAATTCCACAGAACTTCTCTGAAATAGCAATGAAGTTTTTGTCCTCATAGCACATTCTTCTTCCCACTAGGTGGCTCTGTTCTGAGAGTTTCTCCTCTTAATTTTAAAATTATGAATATTTATAGTTCTGTTTTTAATTGTATAGATACTATTTATTAAACACGCATTTGCATTGTACTAAGCACTGGACTAAAATGCTTTATTAGTGTATCTTTAAAAAGCAAATATAAGTAAATAAATAATTCAAGTATTTATTTTAGTGTAATGAATATTTGCTACCTGTTCTTTGCAACTATTACATATCAGGGATCCAAACGTTTGCCCTAATTACAGATCTGTTAGGATAATTTCAGCTACATTTTACACAGAAGCCAATTTAAAGTGGCCTAAACAAAAAAGAAATTTGGGGGCCTACATATTAGTCTAGGGTTGAATAATTTATCTGTTCTATTCTGTTATTAAGGACCAGCTCTTTCAGTCTCTCCATTCTGCTGTTAACAGCTTCAGTATAAGGCAATTTCAAGCCTCGTGGCTTTAAGATGGTTACCAGTACCAATCAAAGCCACATATTTTCTTGTTCCTAACTAGCTCAAGAGGGTGAATGCACCTCTGCCCTAACAGCTCACCAAAATTTCATTCTATTATACTAACTTAGCTAATTAGGTCACATGCCCAGTAATGTCACTAGGGGAATGCACTGGCTATCATATACCTAAGTTCCTGAAAACTGACAAGAGGAGCAGGATTTTCAGGACTGCCTGGGAACCCTCAAGTATCTCCTGTTGGATTCAGGGACAATTTGGTAAGTTGCATGATATCTACATGTATGTGAGGAACACACAGATGTTGGGAAGTCAACCACAATCTCTTCTCCCTCACAGAATAAATACACCATTCAACCTAAATTACTTAACATTCATACCTAATATTTACCATCTCAATTCTGAGTCAATATGTTTTCATATGTTTTTGTTTTGTTTTAGAAAGACTTGCCTTTGAAGTCTTTTGAGGGTTTGTTTTTCTCCATAACAAAAAGTTGCCTTTAACTCCTGAGCATACCTTTTCATGATACAGAGAAAGGTAAAATCTACATCCCTTTGAAAAAAAAGAGCACGAAAAAAATTTCACTTTCAAAGTCACAAAGATACTTAATTCTGGTTTACATGTATACACTATGTATTTTTCATACATAGTATATACATGCATTATGTATTTTTGATAATTTAGCCATAAAATCAATTACCTGTCCTACTTAAACTTTCTAACCCTAGATTGTGTCAAATAGGATAGTTGTTAGCAGTGTATTTAAAGATAATAAAGAGCCCACTTGAGGTAAACATGCATTTTGAGGGATATTGTATACAAGGTTTGAGGTCCAATTGGTTCAGATATTTGCATGTAACGAATGCTGGTCATGTCGTTGTAAATTTTATTCTTCCATTGCATCTACTATTTCTTCACATAATACTTGCCTCAAAAATAGTTAACTAAAGTTCTAAAATAAAATATTTACTTATCACAGTCATTATTACACTTAGAGCAGATTCATATTCTATTTTCCCCAATTGTTTTAGATTTATTTCATTATGTAAATTTATGATCAAGATGATGCTTAGCACTTCTCAAAAGAAAAAAAGTTATACAAATTATTTTTAAAGAGGATACTTGTTCTGCAAATTAAATTACTTTGCTGAATTATCAAAGAACTCCCATTTTCTATTCCCCTGTGAGAATCATTTTTAACTTTTTACCATTTTGTTGTAATTTATTTTGTACTTTTAATTTATATGCTTTTACATACATACCACAAGGGTATATAATGTCTTGATTTTTTAAGTTACAGACATTATTTCCCATCAATAGTTGAATTGATGAGCAAGCATTTTCCATCTCTCTCCATTCTGTTAATTCTAAGATGTGCGTTTCACATGCAGTAAGTAAAGTCTCTCTGTCATTCTGATCAAACCTATATTACTTTTCATTTGTTCTTTTTCATAAGAACATGTAGCTTTATCATCATTCAAATGCATGAAGTACTCTTTTGGATACTTATTCTTAAAGGTGGCTGAGTGGCCAAATGCTGGCAGTCTGATAGTTTGCCAAAGGTCTGTGATCTAGTCTGCTGTGACGGTTGTAGAAATTTGTCCACAGCCGTTCTTCCATCAGGCCTGCAATTCCTGGACCTTTACTATCATTTGAAACTCCAAAGCTGAGAACAAAAGAGGATAATTCCTCCCACGTTTAAAGGAGAGATCAGAGACGCTGTGCTGGACTTGCTAAATGATGACCCTAAAATAGTCAGACACCTTAGCCCATCACCTACCAGAACGGTGTATAACAGACAGTGAGGAGAGCGAATCTTGGATGACTTTGAGAAAACAGGTTTTTGGAGAGAATTGTCAGAGACCCATGCTATTTTCCAGCTCTAAAGAAAGTGGGGGAAATGTGATTCCTGGTCACCTCAAAACAACAGGAGAGCTTCAACCCAATCACTTGGAAAACTTGATCTCAGTTTTTGGGAGTTCATGGGTGCCTATAGTCAGTGCCTGATTCTCAGCTGGAAATGTGTGAAAGTTAAAAATTCAGCAGGAGGCATCTTGGCATATGAATGATATGTGTGGGATGGGCAAGCATGTGGTTCCTCAAAGCCACATTGACCCAGGGAGGTCCCCAGGTAGCAGGACATGAAATGTTTACAAAAAGGATCCAGCAGAAAGCAAAAAGAAATTTGACCTATTATAGGACAAATAAATTGAAGGAGAGTCTAAATCATCAGGAATAGAGTAACTTTTCTATTTTCAGTGTGGTTACGCCACCAAAAATATCCAGTTAGACTTACTGCACTTTGAGTTTGGCTTTTCAGCATTGCATCTTTTAAATTTAAATTAGTGTTACAAACATGTAGATGGTTGAAAAGCCAAATCTACAGAACAAAATATATTCAATGACATCTAGCTGGCATCCTATCCCTTCAGTCCTGCTCCTCCACTCTGTTTCCCCTTCTACAAGTAACTATTATTTTGTGATTGTATTAGAATACACACACATTGTATATATGACATATAATATTTAGACAAATAATGCACATCAATATGTATATATATATATATATATACACAGAGAAAATGGTGAATTTTCCATAGTACTCCATTGTACGGAGTTTATACAAATGATTCCTTATTTATATTTATTTGGTTATTTCCAGTTTTTGCCATTACAAATAGCTGTTGGAGTTAAGAGAGAAACTTGGAGAAGGGAGGGAGATGAGCCTGGGAGCTAGGCATGTAACAAAACCTGTAAGGCTTAGAAGGTCATAGTAAAAAGTTCTGACATTTTTTCCAAGGGCATCCATAAGCCATTGAAGAGTTTCAAGCAGAAAACTGACATGATGTAATTTTGTCTAGGCCTGTATGAATTGAAGAAAAGAGGCCCAGGAAAGTGGCTATTGCATGAATTGCAAAAGCAGTTATCTGGTAGGAAGATACTTTTTATTTTTGAATTACGTTCTTTGCTTATCCTGAAGGCTACAACTTGAAATCACTTTCTAGGAGAGCGGATTGATATAGACAAATAAAGTCTGTAAGATACTTCAAAATAGGTTTACAGGAATAAAAGCGCAAAATAAACTTTGATATTATAATAGATTGCCGAGTCCAAATACATGTATTTATCTAACGTATTTAGGGTATATCAAAAACTCTAGGTAAAGTTACAAGCTATTTTTAAAAAATATGCAGAGTAATTTCTATATGCATGCAAAGGTATAAATCTAAAATAATTTTGTGGTCAATTAGACTACTAAATATTATTTAGTTTTGATATGGTTTGGCTGAGACCCAAGTATCATCTTGAATTGTAGTTCCCATAATCCCCCTGTGTCGTGAGAGGGAACCAGTGGGAAGTGATTGGATCCTAGGAGCGATTACCCCCATGCTGCTGTTCTCATGATAGTAAGTGAGTTCTCACAAGATCTGATGGTTTTATAAGGGGCTTTTCCCCTTTTGTTCAGCATCTCACTCTCCTGCTGCCATGTGAAGAAGGACATGTTGCTTCTCTTTCCACCATGATTGCAAGTTTCCTGAGGCCTTCCCACCCATTCAGAACTATGAATCAATTAAACCTCTTTCCCTTATAAATTACCCCGTCTTGACTATTTCCTTATAGCAGCATGAGAATGGACTAACACAATCTCTAAAGCATTTTCAAAAGCATGTCATTAGCTTGCCTAATATTTAACTCTACTACATATTAGAGTTAATAATTCAATTATGACTGAAAGAGTTAAATAGCAATTTTTTTAAAGGTTTTGCTTTTAGACTTATATGATCATCTTCATTTTGCAGATTTACATTGCAGCATCCAAAATAAAATTATCGATAAATACAAGTCCTCAGTCTTAGTAAATGCTAGATTTATTGTCAATTAACCATATTCTGAATTTCATAAAAATTTCTAAGTGCTTTCAAAGGAAAATATGTAGTGTTTCCAGGAAAAGACTCTGGTTTTATTGTTATTATTATTCAAAAGGATTTTAAATCTTATTTCACTGTATTATTTTCTTGTTTTGCTTTTTTGCCTTGTGAAAAACATGTAAATTACTTTTCTACAAACTGAAACAGCTACATTTCACCAGGTCATCTACAAATAAATCTTACTAGGATCCCTGGTACCTGAGGTAAAAATTTATACTACTACCACACTACTGTTACTATTGCTACTACTACAGCTAACTACTTCTACTACTACAAGTATCTATTTTCAGTCTTTACCATATGCCAGGTGCTTTGTTAAGTCACTGTATTAGGCTTTTCATACTCACATTTTATCCTTAAGACAACTCTGTGAGGGTATTATCATTTTAAAGGTATGGGAGCAAAGGTTTTAACAGGTTAAAGAACTTTCCCATGAATCACACAGCTGCTTACAAACCGAGATTTGAACACGAGTTTGTCTAACTTTAATAAGGATGCTACAAACTAGCCACCTATGGTACTATGTAGTACTCAGGTATAATTTCTTTTGTTGCATAACACATAGATAAAATTAAATTGATTTCCAATGTTTAAAAACTGAGATTATTATTATTTTAAAATGTATGTCTACATAAAGATCAGAAGATTGGCAACTTTTAGGCCATGTTCCTTTATGGCTACAAATGGTTGGAGTGACATTCCTTGACATACAGAATGTGCTCCTTACAACTGCTGGTTCCTATGACACTAAAGCTTAGAGTCCACTGCTTCTTCTCATCCTGTGGGCACTGCTGTTTATTTCCCTTGCCAAATCCCTGCATATATTGACATGTATGGCTCTTGTTCTAATAACAGTGCTCCGGATCAACTCATTATGCTTACAGTGCTTTTATCCATTACCCTTTTTTGAAAATGACAAACACAATAATGCCTATATTCAAATGTGCATCTGGATCTGAAAAAAATGATATTAAGGCCACCTATTGTTTTGTTATACATACTCATGAATACTAGCTAGAAGATTTGGCTAGCTTAACAACTATTTTTTCTTCTTTAGCTTTACTCATCTGAGTTCCTCCAGGATCTTCACTGGACAGGTTACAAGGGTTCAATTCAAAAAGTACATGAGAGCCAAAGGATACAATTTTGGTGGTTTTATTATTCTAAAAATTACATTTGAATCATAAAGCACATAGAAAGACAGGCCTGAGATCATCTAAGTCCTGTCCTGCTTGCTGAATGCCCATGTTACCTTCTTATCCTGTAAGAGTCAGTTAAGAGTTTACCTTTCTACTAATCTCCAGTAGCTACTGTGGCTAATTTCATTGTCCAACATTACCTGTGTATATCTCCATAAGTACACTATGGCTGCACAGAGTGGTGGCATATGACCAGCTGAAGGAGGAGAAAAAAGCCAGAATTTGGTTTATTAATGGTTTAGCTCAGGACATCAACATAAAATGAACATGTACCACATTGCAGTCATATTCATAGATGGCCTTGAAGATATTACAGATTGAAAATTTTCCAACATGCTGAGCTGCAGGCAGTATACCTGTTCATCTATTTGGTGAAGAAGTGACACAAATTCCACTTCCGGTGGAGAGAATATATACAGATTCCTTGGCAGTAGCCAGTGGCTTGGCCTTCTGGTCAAGCCACTAGAAGGAAAGGACTGAGACTAAAAGTTATGGGGTAGAGTCACATGTTTGGCTCTATGGAGTCGGTGGAAAGTATGCATATTTTTGTGTCAACTTTAATGCCTACCACAAATCATACACCATGGAAAGGGACTGAAAAAACAAGTAGTCAAAATTACTTGACTACAGGCATATGTCATCATCAACAACCCCAGATCTGTCAAAGAGGGTACATTAAAAGAATAGTCATAACAGCAAAGACGGACACTACGTAGGAATCCATGAGCATGGACGTCTACTTACCAAGTTCTACAGAGCTATTCCTGTTTCTAAATGTGTAACTTGTTCAACAAAGAGACCAACTGTGCACCTGATTGTTGAAAAACAATTATCTGTGTGTCTCTCATATGTCTGCATGTTTCATTAGCAAAGTGAGTGGCTCTGCTTTTGTTCAAAACCATCTTTTCAAAGATGTTTTGATAGCAAATAACCTTGAAAATATATCATGTCTTTCATTGGAGGAAAGGGAAAGTTTGTTCACTATACAGTAAAATAATTTCTCCTCCCTCTAGGGAAAAAAATACAAGTTACTTGTCATTATAAAATACCTGTTTTCCCTAAAATTGCCCTGTAGTTTAGCTTACTGCATGTGTATTCCTTTTCACAAACCTCTTTGGGAATTAGACCTGGTGAAACCAGAACAAAAATGATAATAATCTTAGAAGAAGAGAGTAGAATTATGGTTACCAGAGGCTGGGGGTTCGAGTGGTAAACAAGGAAATGGGGAGTTGCTAGTCAAAGGGTGCAATGTTTCTGTTACACTGGAGGTATGAGTTTTGAGATTTATTGCACAGTTGGGTAGCTATAGTGAGTAGTAATATATTCTATATTTCAAAATAACTAAAAGAGTAAATTTCAAATATATCAACATGAGAAATCTTAAATGAGGTGATGGATATGTTAATTAGTTCAATTTAATCATTCCTCATTATATACATGTATCAAAACATCACATGGTACTCCATAAATGTAATATAATTATGATTGTAAGTTGAAAATAATATTAATTTTTTAAAAGATGATCCTCTGACTAATGCTGTTGCTTTAAGTAATAAACTGCCCATTGTCTCCTATCCAAGAGTCTCATCTTTTCTACCAAAACTGATGAAATGATGGCAGACAAAGGAATTACTGACAAATTAGGTAAAATTTCAGATCCTTCACAGCTCTTTACATCAATATGGCCTTATTAGTTGGGAAAAGCAACCAACCACTTGACCCCTCCTATACTGGAAAAGTCATCGGTACATCGCTCTTAGAAGTATACACGCCTGTTCTAGGTTTGACTTTGCCATTTTAACCTATGCAGCTTCAATCAGCATCACTTTATAAGGATTTGTGAAATTCCTGATCCAAAAGCAAGAATTTCACATGGCATAGCATCTGAGCAGGGATTCTACGGAGCAGCGGTATGAGTGGGTCTGTGACCATGGAATCTGTAGGTTAAATCACATACCTAACATCCAGAAGCAGCTGGTTTTATCAAAGGCTCAGACAACCTTTTAAAGGCAGAGATGTAGTATCAGCCCAGAGGTAATTCTCTGAAAGGATGGGATGCTATTCCTTGGTATGTTTTATATGAATTAAAACAGAGACCTCAGTATGGTATTTTGTTCTCAATGGCAAAAATACATGGATTCAGGAATAAAGGGTACACACAAGAGTGACCTTACTTATCATCAGTCCCAATTACTCACTGGGGGATTTTGTGCTTCTCATCTCTACAGTTCTGAGCTATACAGGAATGGAGGTCATGAAATCCAAAAAGAGTATTATCTCACCTACTAAAACAGCAAGGGTCTCATTAAATTATAAGCTACAACTGCCCCAGAACACCATGTCCTCCAAGTCTCCTTACATCCAGGGACCAAATTGCAAGGATAGTAATCAACATACTATCAAGAATAATTGACTCTGAGCATCAGGTGAAGGTAGGGGTGTTTTTGTTTGTTTGTTTTGCAATGGGGACAGAGAGAAAAACATGGAACTCAAATTATTTACATGAGCGCCTCCTGATACTTCCTTGCCCATTGAACATGCAGCAACCCATGCTTGAATAGGGTATATTCATCAAGCACTCAGATTCTCATGAATGAAAGTTTGAATCACACCACCAAGGAATCAATCAATATTCGCTGATGTGATAGCTGAGCAGAGGGATTTAGAATGAATTGTGAAGATGGAAACTAGTCAGCACCAACTGCAGCCCAAGATCTACTGCAGTGACTGGGGCTGTAGGAGGAAAGACTGCTGGAAACAAAGAGCCAACTTCTCCCAAACCAGGGTAGAGAAGTAAATCTATTTGGAGGAAGTGGTGGACTATGGCAGCCATGAAAATGCACCACTCAGATCTCTTGCTAAAGGCAGTTTAATGGACTGACAGCTATAACTGTTGCACTCAAATCTAGCAACGTTATTATGCTGAGGCCACGCTTGAGCACAGCAGAAACTCCTCTGATGGGTGGCTTTGGCTCAAGGGCTCCCCAGTGGCTTGACCAAAACTTTCTACCAACTGTACTGCAAGCTACTCTTTTGTTCTTTCTTGTATTCATGTGGATCAGAACAGCATTACACATAGTTTGAAGAATTCCCCATCTCCTCCAGCTCTTTTACATTTGAACCTTACAGAGTTTTTTCCCAATACACTTTTGCATGTCAAATTCTATCTTGGTGTCTGCTTCTTGGAGGACCTAAACTAACTCAGTGACTTACTGTCAATAAATATAACAAGAATAAAAGGCTTTATATTAGGTAAGCCGATATCAATAGTGTCAACAGTGATCCTCATTGGCTCTCATGGATACAATCATAATTAATTTTGTGAATTTAGATTTGAAATACAAGCTGAAAATCCTGACTTGCATTCTAAATTCAAAGGATATTTCCATATTTTAAAATCCATTTAACTGTGTAAGTGAGGAGGTTCTATCTAACCTTCAATTTTAAGTGAATAATCTGAAATACAATGACATATTAAAAGGCAATATCTAGAGAAGAATCTATCAGAATTCTTTAAGTACTTTCCATATGCTCTTGAGTTAATATCAGTATTTGGCAGTACCTGAATGTGTGAAAGATATTTTCAAAGATGAAATACACAAAATCTCATTACAGATCAGCATCAACAGATGAACACTTACAATTTATTTTGATCACAGAAAATACTAATTGTGAGCCCTAATTAAATAAAATAGTATTTCTAAAAGATAATTCCATCCTCCTAATTAGTAGACCTGGACTCCCAAAAATTATCTTCAATTTTTATGTTTTATAATTTCATAAAAAAGATTTTTGAAAACCTATTTTCCCATTTGTTACATAATAACCCGCAAAATATTCTTGATTTTGCCCCTTGGCTGGCCCACAAAACCTAAAAAATTTACTATCTGTCTCTTTAACTGTGACAACATACAGTATAGGTTATAAGTATGACAGATTCAAAAACTGAAACCATATAAAAATCTTGATTTTTTGTTTTATCTTAAGTGAATATCAGAGTTTTATTTAAGAGCAACTCTTTTTATTTAAAGGCATCATACTGGCAACAAAACAGATATGTGAACGGAAAAGTTCAATGAGTAGTTTCAGAATTATGCCGTTTAGGTTTATATAACCCAGTTCTTCTAATACCACCTGAAGCCATTGTTTGTGGCTTGACATAAGACAAAGTTATGTGAAATTGTTCAACATTTTTCCTTATATCAGAACTTTCAATATGCTAACAGATGCACTATTAATTTAATTTGTTCATTATGTTACTGCCTAAAATGTTTTAGCTGTATTTAAGACAGAATATAAGGACATACCAATAACAGTAATCTAGTGTAAAATATATAAGTGTGCAGAAACCATATGTTTGGTCAGACCAGGGAATTATTGACAGATTCTATCTGTCTTCTGTCATACTCAGTGGCACATCAAAAAAAAAAATCTCAAAGTGAAATAAATATATAGTTTATACACAATTGAGAATTTAATAATATAATATATTTAATGAACTTGTGCTTACATTAGTAACATTTAAAAGGTATAATGTTAGAACTATGGTGCCCCTAATAATGAGGGTTTTAAAAAAATATGCACACCCAAAATGAAGTTTTAAATTAAAAATAATATTATATTGCTCTTCTGAATGGAATTTCAAGACTGTTATTAAATGTATAAAACAAATTAGACTGAGATTTTTAATGCCCTTTTTATTATCATAGAAGATAAATGCCTTGTTAGAATTAAATTCATCTCAAACTTATTTCTTCAACATGCTAATTAATAGAACAGGATCACGGATTTGTTAATTAAAATGAGATACTTCAGGGAATTGAAATTAATTTTGATGTCCTAATAGATACCCTTATATCAATAAATCTCCCAAATGTTTTGTCAGCATTATATAAAAGTGTATAAAGGCATTTTTGGCTTGATTTTGGCTAAAATGAGAAGGAATTATTCATTTTAGGCTAGTTACACTGTATAAGGCAGATTAATGTAGTTTTCATTAAGACTAATCCCTACGGATATGTTAGAAATTTTAAAGTAAGCTCTCAAACACTATATATCTAAGTCATTTGTTCAAATGTGATCCAGTTTAATAGTTACTGAAAGCTATAACCATCTGGCAGATGTTTTCTGGCCTATGTGAAATGAGTTGAGGGGCTCATTTCTGTTTCTATTGAACACATGTCCAGGTCACCAGAAATACCACCACAATTTGTACCCTAATTAGCAATCTCAAGCATGTTGTGGGCTGCATGGTAATGGAACATGGGCTCCTCTCCAAATTTGGAAATAAATCTATTCAGATACAAATAGAAATGCCCTTGTAGGGTCAACATCAAAAGAGCTTGCATTTCTGTGTAGTGTAAATTTCAAGAACAAAAAGATATTTTGGCTTATTCATTTGGCATTTTCTCTGAAAATTCTTCTTTGTCATTATTAATTGTAAAATTATAACACAGAGCAAAGAGTATTGTGGCTTTGGTTGTTAACATTTGGGAAACACAGACCCCTTTGAGAATCTGATAAAAGCTACCAAGCCTTCCCCATAAAATAAATTTTTATATACATACACCAATATTTGTATATAATTTCAGAATTTTCACAGAATATCATTACTTTGGCATGATTTAAAAATCTTAAAAATATGATCAATATTTTCACTATGATTCATAGGCTAATATCAGTAAATAAGGCTTTTCATTGCAACACTCAGCCCAATAAAAATACATGGTAATAATTTTTAATTGAAAGGATATAATAAAATCTATATCATTTCTTTCATATCCTAGCTAGAATCACACACACACAAATTCCAGATGATTTCAGAAGTTGGTAGTTCTTTGACATCTGAGGTTACATTTAAAAGTCTTTGGTTATATAGGCCACATGTTTACCAAGTCACCTGAATTTTGCATGAGTCCTTCTATTTGGTTCATAAATATCAAACACATACTATGAATGGCTAAATAGAATGCCCTTGGCCTGCTCAGAGAATCACTGCCAAAGTAAGAAAATAAAATTTATTTAATTGAGGGAAAGCAAGAATTTTCCTTTTACATCAAATGTATATAATATTAAGGTGGGTTCTATGATCTGAATGTTTGAGTCCTCTCTCTTCCAAATTCATACATTCATGTCCTACCCCCTCACCCCCTGCAATATGATGGTATTTAGAGGAAGGATCTCTAGGAGATAATTAGGTCATGAGGATGAAGGTCTCACGAATGGGATTAGTGTCCTTATAAATGAGGCCAAAGAGAGACCCCTTGCCGTTTCCCCTTTGTGAGGACTCAGGTACCATCTTATGAACCAGAAAGCTGTCCCTCACCAGACAGCAAATCTCCAGTGCCCTGATGTTGGACATCTCAGCCTCCAGAACTGTCAGAAATAATTTTTTGTTGTTTATCAGCTTCCAAGTTTATGGTATTTTGTTCTAACTGCCCAAACACACTAAATTTAAAAACCTTTATTGAGTTAGAATGAAAGAAACAGCATAGGGGAAGTTTCTGTCCTTTTGGCACTATGTGGGAGAAACAAACATAAGGAAATAGGCAGTTATAGCGCAGCATAACAGAAGCTTTGCTGGGGAAGGGCAAGATGGCATGGTAGCCTCTGAGAAATAGATCTAAGAGAGAGCCGAGGGTCTCTAGACTTAGAACTCCTAAAAGGCCATGTGTGTATTTCATTTGATTTAAGTACTCTGCCCAAGACCATGACAGGTCCATAGAAAAGCTATAAGAGAGATTTATTGTTGTTAAAAATCCAAATAATGGAATTGGTGGTGGTGGTAGTGGTGATGGTGTATGCGTGTGTGTGTGTGTGTGTGTGTGTGTGTGTGTGTGTGTGTACAATTTGTAGGCCATCTGAATTTTTTGAGTAATCATATGGATAATTTTTTTTTACATTTTTATAAAAATTTTTATAGACATTTGAAGACCAGAAGAGACATACGAGAGCTAATATTATAGATTTTTGAGTTGATAGAGATTAGAGTCAGCACGTAGATACAATTGTTCAGGGAGAGGGTATAGAATGAGAAAATAAAAAAGGATCAAGAAAGAAGCATAGATAACACCAAAATTAAACGTTAGGTAAAAACAAGAAAGCCTTCAGTCTCATAAAAGCAAAACTAGGAGGAAACACTATCAAATCAGCCAAAGAGGGAAAGTGTTTTGAAACAAGAGAGTTGTTAACAGTCAATGCCAAGAGAGGTCAAGTGAGTAAGGATTTCAAAGTATATTTAGGTTTGGCAACCAGAGGACCATATGTTACCTTGGAAACAGCAGTTTCAGAGAAGCGATATGCCTTTGAAATGGCGAGCCAAAGCAGATTGCACTTGTGTCAGTAGAGAGTGGTGGGTGGTGGGTGGTGAGAGAAAGTTGACAAGGCAAATATTGACACTTTTTAGGAAGGTTCTACTCAAATGAAAGAGACAAAGGGTTTGCCATTGCAGAACTGCAAATTAGAAAAATACTCCTTCACATTTTCCACCATATGATATTTAAATCCTGAGCAAAGCATTTCACACAGATTTAAGATCTTCTTGCCAGTAAGAAGAGGTTAAGAAAACATTACAGTGAATTACTAGAAACAGTTTATGGAATCAGTTTTCCTCTATGTTTGTCTGTCCAAATTACTTAGAAAATGTGTCTGAGGGTAAAGAGATGAAGCAGATACACCCTGGAGCTCCTTTAAAACTCCGTAGCACTATCTGCTTCTACTTTAATTAGTCTTCTGCAGAACAACTTCCAAAGTTAATGCAACATTTCTCAGATTCTTTTTGGTTTTAAAGAAGATAAAATATGAGGGAAAACATTAAGTAGAGATGATTTGTAAGTGCTTGCTTCAATTTCCTTATCTACAAATACTTGAAACCAAATCCTAGCCAGATCCTACCACAATTTTCACATTTCTTCTTTACTGTTGTTTTGGTTGGTTGTTTGACTCGAATAAACAATGGGTTTTCTTCTTGGGTTCTCTGGTACACTAATATATCCAAAGGTAAATAAATTGAAATAGTCCAAATGAATTAGATGAAATTTATGTTTTCTTTTTTTCCTATATACAATAAATTTTTAAATGGAACATTCTCAGATATAGTTTGGTTTTTCTTCATCGATTTAAACTGGAAGATCATATGACTCTTTGCTTTCCTCTAGCATACCAACAAGAAGGAGGAGTATGGTGGGCTTCTGTGAGATTCCTGAAGATCTCCTCCTTTGGGAATCCTATTTCAGTTATAAACAAAAGATAAATCTATCTTGAATTATTTTCCTCTCACTCTTTTTTTAATTGATGTCTTATTTTCTTTTTCATATTTTTAAATTTTTGTTTTTAATTTTTGTGGGTACATAGTAGGCTTATATATTTATGGATTACATAAGATATTTTGATGCAGGTATGCAATGCATAATAACCACATCAGGGCAAATGCAATATCCATTACCTCCTTTGTGTTATGAACAATCCAATTATGCTCTTTTATGGAGGGTTATATGTGTACAAAAACATAGTTTTTTTTTTTTTACACTATAATCCCCTTGCTCTTTTATCAAGATATCTTGGTGGCAGGGTCACTTAAGGGATTTTGTGTTACTTGTTAGGCAGGTTTCACACCTCCACCTGCCTGGACAAAATTACAGATTGCTTCTAGCTTCAGCATCAACATGAAAATGCAATATTCATACAGTAAATGGACAAAGTGTGCTTGCTTATTAATTGAATAAACTTCTTGAACCTATTATCTTAAGAAATGTAAGAAGACAATAAGAGAACTCCCCTAAAATAAACAAATGCCAGCTTTTAAACAGGAACATGAAAATAATCTTTAGCCTGAGAGGTCACATGGTACTCCCTTTCTCATTTTAACTTTCTGAAGGAACTATTCATGTGGGGTCACATGTTTGTTTAATAAACAATCTGGCTTTCAATGACTTAATGAACCTTTGTTTGTGGAGCAAAATAGGTAATACTGAGTTTTATGTGAATAGTAACCTGAGTGTTACTTTATTTCTACTTAAGTGTCATATTTGAAATCCTTATTCCACTAATATATTAGATGAATTTTGAGTGAACATGAAGTAACTGATCATAACATTTATAGACTTTCTAGGCCAATTGTTTTAAAGAAAATGTTGAGATAAAATCAAAACTTCCTGATTAAAAAAGAGGAAGTGGGAATCCACAATTCCACCTGTTCAGCCTCACTGGAGCTCCCAATCTTGTCCTGGCCCTCATTCACACAGCAGTCCAAGAGACCTCTTCATGGGACCTCAGGTTCTCTCAAGACACATTTTTAAATTCATTGATCAAGTTAGTTACTTTCTCACCTTTCTTTTTTTTTCTAACTTGGGTTATTTTATGTCTCATAATCACCTTCAACTGAAAAACAATCAACAAACATGGCTAGAAACAAATTTTGTAGAAAACAGACACAGCATTTGTGAAATAGAAAATTACTCACCTTATCAGTTTGCTGTAATTAACTGTCTGTGTGTGTGTGTGTGTGCACGTGCTCCACGCAATCCCTTATCACAGCATCTGATGAAAAATTTGTTAAGTGCATGTGAATATTTTTCCTTCCCCTTTTCCTTCTTGAAGTACTCTCTCACATGAAACAAGGAGTGTAGAGATACACCCTAGGCTTATTTTTTTTTTTAAGAAAACAATCTTTATTTAAAGTCATTATTCTATTATAAGAATTATTTTGTTGTGTTACCATGTTTACCATGGGTATACATGTTCTAAACAAGGGCTGTAGAAAATGGAATAAATTTGAAAGAATTCCCCAATAATGGCTTTTAGGACTGGCTACACCTTGATGTAACTGGCTTCCCACCTTCTGGATTCTATCAGTGTGACCCTGGTGATGTAATAAATTTTAAAATCACAGTAGCCACATTTTACTGGTTAGTTGGGCATTTTAAGCAAAAGACATGATGCATGGAGTCATGCTAGGTTCCTAATTCTGAATTTTTGCTCATACATGAGGCATGGCTTTGCAGGTTGTGGAGTATACCATGCTGTCTTATCTGTGAGGCCACTCAGTTGTAGACAAGGCAGATTTGTCTATTGATTCCAGTGATTTTTATGACAGCTAAAAGTAACATCTCAGTTTCAAGAAAATCAGAAAGGGGTCTCAACGTAGTGATTCCATGACAGATCTTTATTTTAGCCCCAGTCACCCACTCTCTGTCCATCTCTGCCCATCCCCACCGTGCTCTCTGCCCCGGGAAGCTGAATTGTTTCTCTTACAAAACAGAAGAATTTTCATGTCTTCTCTCTTCTTGTTGGCATTTAGTCAGTGAGGAGCCGCGAGATGGGAAGGTGGGAAGAGACTGAAGTCAGAGTAGCTATTTCCCTGTCTCAATCCCTCTCAAGCAGCCAACTTCCATCCTCTGTGACTCTATTCTTCTGGACTACTGTTGTAATTCACATATTTCTCTTTAGGACTGACTAATAGACTAGGGGGTATTTTTCCTGGGTCCCGCACTCACACATTTATAAATAATGCCTTTGCAAACAAGCATTCCAGATCTTATTCTGTTTTGAAAGTAGTGTCTAGTTTCTATTGGTACCTTGACTACAGGAGGTCCCTTCCTCATGCACACTCAGTCATTGCATGTCTAGCCCTTCCTTGCGCTCATGCTCCATATTCAGAATCTCAGTTCCACTGATACATGCCTCTTCATGTCTCTTATAGGAAAAAGGAAGCAAGGGGATGATCTTAAAAGAAGTATTTATGGGGAATAGAAAATCTAGCAGATATGCTTATGTTCATCTTCAATTAGGAGAGAAAAATTCCTAGACATTTCCTTTTACTGTGAGAAATGCCGCTACTGATTGCAAAAAAGAAACATTTTTATTTTAAATTTGTTTAAAATTTAAAATTATTAGTGCTCAAAACATAATATCAAACTATATAAAAGTTTTAAAATATGAGTTTTATATTCCATTCTTCAACCTCTGGTTCCATTGTCTTTTTAACAATTTATTCCTTTCCCTTGGGATAGATAACAGAAAATAAGATACTCTAAAAATATTCAATGACCAAAATATTATAAATATATAGAAACACTTATAAGATTAACCTAATGTAATGCTTCAGATTCCTGATTTATTAGTTTAATGGTATCCATTTATTCTCAACAATATAGATTAGCTATCTAAGGAAATTACACTTCCTTTCTCTACACTTTTATATATATGTGTGTGTGTGTGTGTCTATACACACACACAATTCCTGTTATGTTTTCAAGGTTTATATAATTTATCTTCTATTATTTACATATAACCAAGACTTTTCAGTTTTATCAATATGTTGATTATAAAAAGTGAAGACCAATAATAGTATTTATAATACAGTGGCATACAATATTTCAGAACAAAGTTGTATGAAAGAAAAAAGTACAAGGAATCTTAAGCTACTAAATATGAGCCAATAAAGTGAAAATATTCTCAGCATTAAGGTCAAATTAATTCTATTTTCAGATAATCAATTGCTCAAAATCATGAGTGTGTTTGTTTCTCCACCTTGAACTGCAAATCTAGTTAAATGTAATTTTAAATGGAAGAGAATTAAAAATAATTGTATAATCATTAATATACTATATACAAATACAGTATTATTTATGTTAAACTTTCAATGAATTTATTAATCCTAGAAAAAAACTGATGAGAATGAAATCATGGCTTCAAAAGCGTAACCTTGGTAACAGTTTGGCTTGGTTTCCATGGTTACAAAGAGTACAGCTGAGAGGCTCAAAGAATCACAATTTCTTTTGATTAGTAGATTCTCAAAAATGATGATTTGCAAGTGACAGAGGATTAAAAAAGAAAAAATATTTTTCACATGAAGAATGAGACATTGGAAGTAATAATAGCATATTGATTGTTGGCCACATGACAGACCTTTTAAAGTTAATGAAATCTTTTGCTTTTTCATGAAAAAAATTGGGTAGCATATCTCAATTTTTTAATGTCTATTTTTATTGTTTTTGTTTTGTTTTCTTGTACTTTAAGTTCTGGGGTACATGTACAGAACATGTAGGTTTGTTACATAGGTATACACGTGCCATGGTGATTAGCTGCATCCATCACCCCCTCATCTACTTAGGTATTTCTCCTAATGCTATCCCTCCCCTAGCCTCCCACCCCCTGCTGTCCGATCCCTAGCTCCTCACCCCCCAAGAGTCCCCAGTGTGTGATGTTCCCCTCCCTGTATCCATGTGTTCTCATTGTATAACAGTATGAATCTGCAAACCAAAATTCCTGCTCCTGATTAACTAGCTAAAGTATATTAGATTGTTTATAATCTACTTTAAATATTAGCTTATAAATATATTACTTACCTTGTGAATGAACTCAGACTAAAATACATGCTTTTTAAATATCTGTATTATTTCATGGCGTTGAATAGACAAAAAAACAGGTTTTAATAGAAAGCACAGTAAGAAGGGCATTAAGAAAACTAGAGTCAGATGTATCTCTAGTTAGTTGCATAAATTTAGGTACATCATTTTATTTGCAAATTGCTTTTCTCACCAAGTAACTAACAGTACACACTACCAAAAATAACACAAAAACTGAAAAATGACCTAGGCTACTGATTAGGAAAGAGTTTTCTACATGAGTTTAAGAATGTCCTGTATGCCCTGAATCCTATGACTTTAATACATTTTCTTTCAACTTAAAACATAAACTTGAAGAAATGTGTAGACAGTCCAGGAAAAAATATGGACAAAAGTCTAGACACTTCTTTAGTTCTCTGAGCCTCAGAAGCCTCAGAAAAAAATATTCAATACTCTTCAGGGCTTTTCCTCAGAAGGAAGAATGTTCAAAAAAAAAAAAAGAAGGATTGAACGATCTCTCCCAGAGTTAACTGGAAAAGTCAAAGCAATTGAAGACAAAGCATTGAAAAAAAACAACACAAATCCTCTGAGAGAGGGAAAGAAGGTGACACGAGTGTACTCAAGGCCATGGATTTAGGGACCGTAACACCAAACTCAGTCCCCTCTCCTATGCTGTGCCCTAAACCCTCAAACTCTAACCCCATAATCAATAGATCAGTCAATAGATCAGTCATTCTTGAAATTTTGTGATCTAAAGCAATGGTTTCCACTTGTGTTTCATTCTAGTGTAAGGAGAGATTGTGAAAATAGCTGCTGGAAGAAGTGATGAGAGAATTACCTAGGCTAACCACCTCAGAAGCAAAGATAACCACTTGTTTTTGTTTTGTGAAACTCCCAAACTGCCACTGTTATCAATCTTTAGAATGACACACCACTTCTGACTCACTGATTCAGTTCCGGTTCACTGATTCATCCCACCATCAGGTCATCTTCTCCCCACCATCACTCCACCCCTACCCTAAAGATCAAAGTGATTGTAACCAATAAATACTGTGGTGAACCTAAGTTCCGGGCTTTCATTGCCTCCAGTAATAAGCGATGGCTCCCTGGTCCCACTGTCTGCATTCTTAATCTGTCTTTTTCTCAATCCTTTGTCACCACTGAACTCGGGGTACCCATGGGTGATGTGGGGGCTGGCTCCCTACATCAACCAATCTGTCAAGCAAGTATAAATGTGACAGAAATTTTCAGATAAACCTGAATTAAGAAAATATGAACCCATGAGCCCTCCTTGGAAACAAAACCTTATGACAACATTATGAAGTTATCCATGAGAGTCCTTTATTTCAACTGTTAATGTCGATATTTTGACCTTCTCCCATGAATCATTTTCTTAATGAAATTATAGAATGGTGAACCTTTTCCAGAAGGCTTCCAATTTACTTTGCCAAGATCAGAAGCTAAGAATTGATTTCTCCTCTTTGGGTATAAAAGTTTTATCTAGTAGCTCTTGCAGTCGAAAGCTGTTTCATATACAATCAACATCTATTTTTTTATATAGCCACCTTCATCTATTATTTTAGCTACATCTTTGGGATAACTTACTGCAACTTCTACAGCAGGACTTGTTGCTTTACCTTGCACTCTGAATGTTATGAAGACGGCTATTTTCCTTAAACATCATCAACCAACTTCTGCTAGCTTCAAATTTTCGTTTACAGCTTCCTCATCTCTCTCAGCCTTCACAGAATTAAAGAATTAGGAAGTTGTTCCGGATTAGGCTTGGATTTAAAGAAATAATGTGGCTGGTTTGATCTATCTGAGACACTAAAACCTTCTCTGTGTCAGTAATAACGCTGTTTCACTTAATTTTCTTCAAGAATGTTTCTTTGCATTCACAACTTGGCTAACTGGTACAGGAAGCTTAGTGTTTGGCCTATCATGGCTTTTGACACGCCTTGCTCAGTAAGCTTAATTATCTCTGGCTTTGATTAAAAGTGAGAGACATGTGACTCTTCCTTTCACTTGCAAACTTTGAGGCCATTACAGAGTTATTAACTGGCCTGTTTTCAGTTTGTGTCCCTGGGAATACGAAGGCCTAAGGGTGGGGAGAGAGATGAGAATACCCAATAGGTGGAGCAGTCAAAAGGCGCAAATTTATTGCTTGCCATTTTATAAGTTGATTGTTCATGGTGCCCCAAAACAATTACAATGGTCACTCAAAGATCACTAATAACATATTATCAAAACAGATACAATAGTAATGAAAATGCTTGCAATGTTGCCAAAATTTCCAAAAAGGGATACAAAGTGAACATATGCTATTGGAAAAATGACATTGATAAACTTGCTCAATGCACGGTTACAAACCTTAAATTTGTGAGCAAAAAAAAGAGCAATCGACAATCAATAAAGCAAAGTGCAAACAAGGTATTCTTGTATTGCAAATGGTGACAGAAAACCGGGACCTAAAATCATTAAGAAGTAAGAAGGAATGTCAGATACCAGCAACAGAATGAACTTTGTTGTATTTCCTCTTTTTTATTAAACACTGTTGGCAGTATCTACTTAGGTTATTGTGTGTACATCTACTTCATTATTTCTAATATTTGTATGCTGTTCTACAGTGGGCCTTCATCACATTTTACTTTTGTCCATTTTCTTAGTTACAAACACCTGAGTTGCCTATGACTTCTCACTATCTCTAGCTATCATGAGTGTCCTCTGAGCCCAGGGAAGAATTTCACTGAGGTATGTCCCCTCTGTATACGTACACAGACTACCAGATTATACTCCAAAGCGGCAAAACTAATCTACAAACCACACCAGTTAAGAATTACATATTCCAGGGACTAAGAATCTAACTGTGGGTCCCTACACTGTTCATACATCATTCTCTCCCCACTAAGGTAACTAAATATCAGTCTGATATTTATATTAGTCATATGCTTGTTTTATATTTAAAAGTATAGTTTTAGTATACAGGCATGTCATTGGTTTAAGCCATTTCAAATTATATAAAAATTGAATCATACATGTAAGCAGTTTTCTGTGAATTGCTTTTTTATTTGACACCATAACTATAACACCCATGTTATATGCATGTAGCCATAGGTCATTTATTTTCACTGATGAATAATATTTCATTACAGAGGTATGCAACTATCCCATTTTTGGTAAATGGACATTTTTGTTGTTTTCCCTTTGAGATAATAATGACCAACACTTCTACAAATAATATTACATAGTGTTCATGGTAGAACTATACAAGTTTTTAAGGCTATACACCTAGAAGTGGAATTGCTATGACACAGAGCCTATGTCTCTTCAAATATACTAAATATTGCCAAACTATTTTCAACAGTATTGTAGAAATACACACAGTTGCCAGGAGCATATAGAGCTAATATTGCTTCATGTTCTTCTAACAATTGGTATTGTCAGTCCTTTTAATTTTTGCCTCTCCAGTATTTAATGGTATCTTATTTATCTCCATTTAATATTGAATTGGGCAGTGTACTGATAAATTTGTATAAGATTTCATATGGGTAGAAATTATAACATGTATGTTACATATATAATTATAAGCACATTTTTAGCCCCAAATAGATACACAATAAGTAAAGTTTTGGGGTAAAATAACTGGTGGGGGGGAAGATAATACTTTTAATTTTTATTTCTCATTTTACAGTATAAAGTTAGTTTTTCATATAATGTGTTACTTTTATAAGTATAACTTAAAAATTGAAGTTCAAAATTATTTTCAAACACTTACATTTAAGCAAACACATTAGGTTATTAAAGAACATGCAATCTGTCACCATACAAGTCTTTCACTAGGTCAATACACCAGGATTTTCATGTTCAATACAGTAGCCAGTAGTCACACGTGGCTGCTGAACACTTCAAATGTGCCTATGGCCACATGATAAAATAATGATAGTTTTTAAATAGTTGGTTAATTAAAATATATCATTTAAATTAGTTTAAGCTATTTCTTCATATTTTCTATGTAATTTCTAGAAAGCATTAAATTGCCTACGTTGCTTACAATATATTTCTACTGACAGCATTGCATTTGAATCTATTTAGTAAATTGAGAAAGGCACGACTAAGGCAGTTAAAAAAACTGTATAAAAATGTGCTTCACTTGAAACAGAACGGAATTTGAATGGTGTACACAGAAACTGAAATAGGAACCTACGAATTATTTTATAAATGAGGTAGGCAACAGTAATTTAGTTGAGTATTTAATATATTTTAAATTGATTTACATGCATCTTTTTAAGAATTTGCTTAATTTGTACAATAAACCCACTGTAGTTTCATTTCTATATTTATTATTGATGCCATTCATTCAGCCTGTAGTGTTAGTGTTTTATTACTCTACTTGGTAAACATACTCCTACTATTCAGAATCAAGGTAAAATACCTCATCCTGTAAGAAGTCTCAAAAGCCCAGCACCAGAGAGAGTGTTGTCCTCTTCTTTATATTACACACACTTTAGTTATAGGAATTTTTACATGTTATGCTTTGCATCATAATTATTTGTTTATATAGCTGTTTCTCAACTGAACAACTCACTGAATTTTTTAATTGATCTTCTTGGCCTCAAAACATAGTACAGTACATGATACTTCCAAAAGACTCAATAAATGTTTTTGAATTGATATTTGATGGATCCCTCTTAAGAGCTATGTGTCGGCTGCATGCAGTGGCTCACGCCTATAATCTCAGTACTTTGGGAGGCCGAGGCAGGCAGATCACCTGAGGTCAGGAGTTCAAGACCAACCTGGCCAACATGGTGAATCCCCGTCTCTACTAAAAATACAAAAAAATTTAGCCGAGTGTGGTGGCAGGCACCCTTAATCCCAGCAACTCAGGAGGCAAAGTAGCTACTCTGAGGCAGGATAATTGCTTGAACCTGGGAGGCAGAGGTTGCAGTGAGCCAAGATCACGCCATTGCACTCCAGCCTGGGCAACAAAAGCAAAACCCCATCTCAAAAAAAAGATGGTAAAAAATTTCACAAAATTGTGTGTGTCAACAAATTACAATAGGAATATAAATCTGAGGTTAACTAAAAATCTCAAAGCTTAACTTTTTGCCATGTTCATTTGATCATAACTTAATTCTGCAAAGAATATCTTAATAACGTTTTCCAAAATTTATAACAGTCCATATTATTTCTAGTCATACCAACCAAAAATGCAATAGCATGTATATGTATATGTTTATGTTTATGTATATGTATATGTATATATAATGTATATGTATATACACATTATATGTATATTATATATATATTTAAAAAGTGTGTGTATATATATTCAAATCATGACTACAATTTGAAGTCAGAAACAAGACCATAGTTTTTATCTGTTTTTCAAAGCTCAAGGCATGGTGGCTCATGCTGTAATCCCAGCACTTTGGGAGGTCGAGGTTGGAGGATCACTTGAGCCCAAGAGTTTGAGACCAGCCTGAGAAACATAGTGAAACCCCCGCCTCTACAAAAAAAAAAAATATATATATATATATATGTGTATATACATATGTGTGTGTGTGTGTGTGTGTGTGTGTGAAATTAGCTGAGAATGGTGGTGTGCACTTGTAGTTCCAGCTACTCAGAAAGCTGAGATGGAAGAGTCATTTGTGCCCAGGAAGTTGACGCTGCAGTGAGCTGTGATCATGCCACTGCACTCCAGCCTAGGCAACAGAGCAAGACCCTATCAAAAAAAAAAAAACTATATATATATATATACACACTCATATATATATGTATATATATGTGTATATATATGTATATATATGTGTGTATATATATGTATATATATATATGTATATATGTGTGTGTATATATATGTATATATATGTGTGTGTGTGTGTATATATATATATATATATATAGCCAAATTCTTAAGGAGGAAGACCCAAGCCAGAGAGTGACGTTCATTCTTCCAATAAACTTTTCAGGAAAGCAGATAATGGGCCAGGACCTGCATTAGCAGGTCTCTCCATTAGGCAACACCAAGAAAAAAAAAATGCACAAATATCACCAACAGACCTTTTTCCACCAAACTCTAACCTTCCATTCAGGGAAGCAAGATTCCACGTGGTGATAGGACACATCTCACACTTTTAGCCACGGCTTAGCAAAGCATGCCTTGAAATGCAGTAACATTTTCTCAGTGATTTAGCCTATAAATAGCACCAGAAGTAAACATTAAACATGCACTATTAAGCATAAATTAATTCTAATGTGTTTTGCCTATATGTTTAATGCATATTTAATATAACAATTATCTCAATTTCTTGGAAACTTTGCTCTTGAGGGATCCGATCTCAGAGAAGCTTATTTTCATTGCTGGAAAGGCAAAGAAAATGTGCTGCAGAAACAATTTATATGCCCTAGCTGGCACTGAATTGCAGCTGCACTGGCTGTGCATGATATGGCTGCTGTCAATGAAGGCAGTTGTATGCAGAGCACTGCTGGGCTGTCGGCTGCAGCTACCAAAGGGCACAATGCAGTATTTTGGTGATATCTGAAGATGCAGACAGATGTTGGGAAGACAAAGTGACCACACTGAGCAAAGCACAAGAACGAAGGCAAAGGTAAATATAATTTAAATAATGGTAGAAATAAAGAGATTTTAAAGATAGTACAGTAATTCTTGGTGGAAAGAATTGGGGTCTCTGAAGACTGTTAATGTCGTATTAATTATTCCCTCCATCTACTTAGTAGCTCTAAATTATTCTTTTCTCCCCTTCTTCCCTCCCTTCATCTCCCTCTCTCAGACACATACACAAACATATACTCTGAAGAATATCTAGATAAATAGTCGTTGCTATTTCATGTCTCTGAAGAGGGCAGTTTTCTGCTTGCAATTTCCATCTTGTTTTCTTGTAATATAGCCTAGAATGTTTATATGCAAGAACCTTTCAGAATATTTGCTCTTCTTTTTAGACTCATTAGAGAAAAGTACCATTATGAACTATTAAAAGTTTATATTGTGCATAACAAATCATGCAAATGCCAGAAGACAAAGACACTAGTCTCCCTCAAAGAAAATGTATAAGGCTGAAAATTTAAAAAGAACTTCTATAGACAAACTAAACTTTTGCTTCTGCTTTGGGGTTTGCAATCTACTGATAATGGAATACCATTTGCTCCATGTCATGTCTGTGAACAGAACTCCAAATTAGAAGTTTTTTTCCATGTCATCTTGGTGAATGGAGACCTAGATATATCTGCTCCAGAATTATCTTTCAGACAGATTCTACCATGTGTCCTGGATTCCTTTTTTTACATTCTAAAGAATGAATATTGGATCAATATCAGTTAAACTAGGCAGAAAAAGAGGGAATTTTTAAAATTATCTCTTATTAGAAGCTAAGAAGTGTGATCCAGTTTACTATCCTCATTATGTAAGAAAGAATATCTTAATAGCTATTACTTTCCTGTTTTAAAGAAACAGATTAAGGAAAAATCTAACACATATGTGTGAAACAATGAATTTCTCATTTGAATGATACATTACTAATTCTAATGTCTTTTGCTTTATAGAAAGGATGAGTTATGTCATTTTATTTTCTGGAGGTAATAACTAACTTACTATTTTAAAAAATTTAAAAATTCTAATATTGCATCCTTGTATTAGGATACTCAACTAAAGTACATATTCCCCAGAGTGGAGTTCACATCACTAAATATTGCTTTGCTTGGCAATGTCATATACATAGTAAAAAGTTAGTAAATGTTTGCTAAATGAATAAATGAATAAGGCACTGCATAAAAAGGGCAGGTTTCAATAAGATACTAAAACATGCACATTGATAGGAGGTTTACAAAGGGTGAATAACTGGCTAACAGAAAAGCATATTCACAGAAAAGAAACGTCCAATTTACATTAAGAAACTGGGTGTTTCATGTTTTATATGGTAGTTATAAATCACATGACTCCGAAAAACTATTTATAATAATGTTTATTCCCATATTTATTTTATTTTTATTATTTATTTATTTACACATGCATAGTCTAGCTCCACAGTGAATTTTACTATGAAAAATTATAAATCCAGGGATCGTAAGACTTAAGTGTAGAAATACATGCCTTAGGTGCTGCATGGTTGAATTCTAACGTGGATTCATATTTTAGCAGATAATGCCAGTAGTATCACTGAATGAAAGGAGCTCTTCATCACTGAAATATAGTCCATTTACCAGCAATCCCCACCTCTACAGTCACTTTTATAACAAATTATTCACAAAATGTGCTATTATTTTTATACGATACAGTATAAGATAAAAAAAACAAAATATACACAAAGTGTTTATGTTACCCAGCTTATAATGTAATCAAGACCTCTAATGCTACCTCCTCATAAATGAAAGACCCCTAGTTCATCCTCTGCTACGTTGACCAAGCCAGTATTGGAAAGGATATGTGGCAGTAGGCGCTCTTATCCACTAATGTTAGGAATGTAAATTGGCACAAGTACTTTAAGATCAATTCAGTGCTATCTGGTAAAAATGAAGATCTTCATACTCCATAAACCAGAAATTTTATTTCTGAATTAATACCTTCAAAAGACTGCTACATATGTGCATAAGAACAATGCTTTAGACAATGGAAATAATTTAAATGTCCATTAAAAGGGCAATGGCCAAAAATTATGTTCATTATATTTATAAAATGAAATAGCATGCGGTGGTTTAAAATAAATGTGATTTTATGTATTATGAATTTTAAAAAAAATTAAGTGAATAAAATTTTAGAATTATACCAAAAATAATATTTATATGACTCAAAATAAAACAAGTAATTATCTTTCACTCCATATATTTGCATATATATGTATATATGTATGTATATGTTTACATATTTATGTATGTATACATACATTTTATAGTAAAGCCAGATACAGAATAACCATATGTCTAGTATAGTATTCCTAAAGCCAGTTCATCCAGTCCTTGGTTCTGTCCCAGACCTATAAGATTATATCTTACTCCATTCTCCATTCTCTAGAAAAAATGGAGTAAGATATAAGATTACTCTATTCTAGAAAGTGGAAATGGACTAAGATATAATCTTGTAGGTTACAGTTTATATATGTAGTTTACAGTAATATAATATAATCTATATTACAGTCTTTGTTTTGTTTAGTTTTATAATAGACATTTCTTTTCTGTCACTATATAGATTTAATTGACATTCTCTCAGTTTGTACTGAGAGAAAGCATTCTGGTGTGTCTTTCAGACATTAAAATGTGAGTCAAACACTAACTACTAAATAATGAGTAAAGTTCTGAACATCACTGTAATATTGAATGAACAGTCCTTCAGAAATAGCTGTGATAGGTCCTGAAAATAGTTCATGGGCAGAAGGTAATTGTGCAGAGATTATGGTGCAGTTTGTTTCCATTTCCTTTTGGCTGGAAATTTTAAAAGGGGAGGATATAAGAGGCTCCTTTTGTTTCAGAAGAAACAGGACCAGAAAGGCAGATCATTCTGAGTAAAGGAGCAAGCCCATACAGCAGAGCAGCAGACCAGAGGCTTAGGAGAGAGCGATGACCAATATAGAGTTTCCTGGGAAGAGGCAAAGCTCATTGACCCTATGGTTTCTGGCACTTATGTTCAAGTTTCCTGCTTTTTACAGCAATGCTCTCAATGTGATCTGAAGCCTTGAGTTCCGTCCAGTAGACTTGTCCACCTCAGGTTGGCTCTATTTCATGGAATCAAGTGAAAGCGGCAGAAAAACTGCAGCCTGGTGGCAAAGTGAAACTGATGCTTCTTGAAAAGGTCAAGGGCTTCAGCACAGAGGCAAGAGGATGATGTGACCTTCTTGAGTAATAAATGGTTGTCCTGGTTCTTCTGGGAAGGTAGCAGGTGTTAGGAGAAGAGCACTGCATACTATGAAGGTGAAGTTGAATGGCAACAGCAATAGCAGAAGGAGAGAGACCAGCTTGTGGAGTAGCATCTCCGGGCTGCATGAACACACAGTGTTAGGACAATCCTATTAAACAAAGTTTGTGAGCCTCTCCTTGAGAAAAGCTGAGAAAAAGAAAGGAATGAAGGAAAGGGAGATATCAGCTTGGCAAACACCAAGCCTTTAAAAACTAAAAAATATCTGGAGCTAATTTTTACATAAGGTGTAAGGAAGGGATCCAGTTTCAGCTTTCTGCATATGGCTAGCCAATTTTCCCAACACCATTAAATAGGGAATCCTTTCCCCACTGCTTGTTTTTGTCAGTTTTATCAGAGATCAGATGGTTGTAGATATGTAGTGTCATTTCTGAGGCCTCTGTTCTGTTCTGTTGGTCTATATCTCTGTTTTGGTACCAGTACCATGCTGTTTTGATTACTCTAGCCTTGTAGTATAGTTTGAAGTCAGGTAGAATGATGCCTCCAGCTTTGTTTTTTGTTTTTTGCTTAGGATTGTCTTGGCTACGTGGGCCCTTTTTTGGTTCCATATGAAATCTAAGGTGATTTTTTCCAATTCTGTAAAGAAAGTCAATTGTAGCTTTGCAGGGATGGATGGCTAAGGGAGGGATAGGAGGGGTTGTGGGGATAGGTGAGGGATAGCATTAGGAGAAATAACTAATGTAGATGATGGGGTGATGGAGGCAGCAAACCACCATGGCACATGTATACCTATGTAACAAACCTGCATGTTCTGCACATGTACCCCAGAACTTAAAGTATAATAATAATAACAATAAAATTTTTTTTAAATACCAAAACAATTGGTATTGTCTTTGGGAAGACAAGGAGAGTGCACAGGGGAAGCAAGAGGCATTGACTATACCTCACCAGTAGCCTTACCAGGTTCGATGATCTGAAAAGCCCTCACCGCAGATTAAATATTAAAAGATTTTATCAGTCACATATCCTTGTCATCACATGCCCATGTCATAGATAGTTACCCCTGTAGAGTTCACAAATATGTTTAATTCACTTAGGTTTTTATTTTTATTCCAAAATTTGTGCTGTGTAGAGCAGTCAAAATTAACGGATGAATTATGATCACAATTCAAAATATCTAGTTTGATAGTGTTAATAACTTAATTTTTTGGATTAAAGTTTTTCTAAGTGCCCATGACAAATATTAAAAAACCTAGGAAACATATAGTTTAATGTAAAAATACTAATCACATTTATACATCTTTTCTGCAAAATAACAACTTAAATAATGGTAACATTTTTCAACTCCAAGCACTAAGAAAACAACAACAAAGCCATTCCTCTTTGTCAAATAAGGAAAAGTCGAACTTCTGTCAGTCTGCAAACTGTGAGGTTGACTTTATAATTTTTCATCACCAGCTATACCTCCTGAAGTCTCTTAACTATTTTTAGAAATAGGCAGTGTTGCTGGTAATGCAATATATCCTGCATGTTCAACCTTTGTGAATCATACCATCTAGGGCAACTGACATGGTGAGCAACACCTCCATGGTCACCTGGCCAGCTGCATGTAGAAACATGAGCTGTCTAGCCAAGGTTACAGCATTTGTTTTCTTTCCTAAGTATTCAACAGTTAAATATTATCTGTAAATTTCGATTCGCTTTACAAGGCTATTGAAAGTTTGTATATTCCAATGCCTCTGATTAATCAAATTCAATTAAAAAGGAAAATAAAGATTTATATAATTGTAGGGAATACATCCTCTTCTTGTTTGATTTGAGTTGAAGGGATGGAGATAAATCCAACAGAAAACACAAATAAAAATGTTCAAACATTTTCAACATGTAAAGAATTGTCAAAAATTTACACATAATAGATGTCTTATGACAGAATCTGGCAAGGGGACTTCTAGAAATTAGAAATACAGGATATTTCTGATATAAGAGTAATGTAAAATGTCTATATTCTAAGAAATATAAAAATAAAAACAACTTGGTTTTTTAAAAAAAATACACTTAAAATGAGTGTCCTTTACAGTTTTTAATATTTTTAAATTATTCCTTCAGCCACCAAAGTTATATGATGGTTTCCGAACAGTGTTTACTTTTGTGACAGTTTCATTTCACTCTGTTGTCCAAACTGATAAAATCCAGAAGTCTAGAAACAGCAAGGCACTCCTTTCCTCTGTTATATGTAAGCTGACAAGAGGTAGACCAACACCTTCTGAAGTTTTATGCATGCTGCGTTTTCTCTTCTTGCTGCAACAAGAAAAGCCTTTGTTTTCCAACCTGGCAGCCTTTGAAGAAGTGACTCAGACATCTTCATGGCCTCTAAAGGTAAGAGTAAATATAACCAACTAATAATTTTTTTCTTATGACTAAAAATATACAATTGTGGATGCGTTACAACCAGTGAGATTGGTACTTTAAAAGCTGTCCTTTGTCACTTTTGAACATTGTGATTTTAAAATTTTAACTCCAAGAAGCGTGTTGAATTAAATTTTAAAACATTCTATCTGAAAGATTGTAAACGTTCAGATGTAAAATGATGTTTTAGTTATTATGAATAGAAACATAGTGAATTAATAAGAAAAGCTGCATATTAAAGTTTAGAATGGGAATCTTTAATGTTAAACACAGGTCAGAGTGATATTTTAAGTTTAAAGGGATTTGAAGAAAATTTTTCACACATAAGTTTGAAAGTGTTAAAGTGCAATTTAAAGTTTTTTTTAAAAAATTGAAATTTTAAAAATGTATGTGGGTACATAGTAGATATATATACTTATGGGATACATGAGATGTTTTGATACAAGCATGCAATGTGAAATAAAGACATAAAGGGGAATGAGATATCCATCACATCAAACATTTATCTTTTGAGCTACAAACAATTCAGTTACATTCTCTAAGTTTTAATTTCCCATTTGTTATTAAAATTGTGTTATATAGCCATTTATTATAAACAATATTACATGAGTTATTGATTCTTAAATGTGATGGGCTAAAAATAAGTATTTCTGAATTAATTATAAAGCAAAAATATTTTAAAATTTCTTTATGGTAAATTAAAGATAAAACACATAAAATATCTAATTTAAGCACATAGATAACTTAGCAGACTTTTGGGAATTAGGACTGGTGAGTTTTTTTCAAATCCCTAAAATTGCAGAAATGTCATTACTGTTACCTTACTTTAAAGAAGTTCCCAAAAGACAAGAGATGTAGTTGTTTTTAAAGTAAGTTGCAATCTTACTACAAACATTTGTGAAACTGTATAAAAAAATAAAATTATAGTGTGCTTTTGTTTCATTGTTAGAATTACCTATTAAAGCCTAGACTATAATGAAAAGTCTTACCATGAAGAATTATGATTAGTACAATCGGTGGAAACCTTTTAAATTAATTACAGATAGGATAATAGAGTCCATCATTTTGTAATATCTTAAATTAGTGATCCATTCAAAGAAATGTGTATGCTTACTTGCTTCCTTTATCAAAACATACTTTTGAACACTATTTAATATGAAACAAATGAGGTAATTTTTCCATTTTTTATCAACCTTTAATGTAGACCAGTCCCTCAGTCCCCCAGAATCACTAGGAGAGCTTATACAAATTCTAAAATATAGATGTCAAATGGCAAAATCAGGAATTTAATATGTGTCTTTTTTTTCTATCTGAAGACAAATAAACAAAAAAACCTTGAAAAGTATTTCTTTTCATTTAAGAATGGCACTAACATGTAGTCCAAAATACTTCATCACTTTATAAAATAAGAGTTACAGCAATACTGTAGCCTATAAGGTAAAGAGTTGCAGAGTGTATAAAATATTTATAAGCTAGTTATACATTTTTAAAACAGTAGATAGAAATTCAAAACCAGTAAGAAATTCAAAGGAGTTTCTTCTTCATCCAGTGGTCTGAGTCTCTGAAGAAACTTGTGACTGGAAAGTAATATTATGTCAAAATATGATTAATCTACCAGAAAGCAGTAATGTTCCACAATGATAAAGACTTACGTCTAAACTTAGAAGCAAAACGTCAGGTGGAAAACTGACACTCCTTCTGCAACCGGCTCAAGATATTTAACACATGGAGTGGATAAAACATCTATTAGAGACTCCATGCTACCTAACAGAATATAAGTGACAACAAAGCTTTCTTTTGAATTAGATATCTTGTTCAAGAGGGCAAGCCAGATTATCACCATTATCTACATAAAACATTTTTGTGGATAGTTTTCTTCAACTGTATTTAAAGACATTATTTATAACATCATGTTCTCTGGCCCAGCAGCTATATTGGCAATTAGCATTTTCACAGTGAATGCAGACTAATTGGACATTTCGCACATTTCATGGGCAGATCAACCAGCACTATTAAACCAAAAGACAGTCTAAATACCGGATGCCATTAGAACTGGAGAAACATTTGTGTGGTCTGGAGCCCCCTGGCTTAGTATAAGTTAATACCGTTTGAGAGCAAGTTGGTCTCAAACAGGATGCTTTAAACTGAACAAGAGCTGTGTCCAAAGATTGCTTCAATGTGAACTGTAATCCCAGAAGAAGCAGCAAGTGATCTCCAAGTAGTGATGACTCACAACAGTCTCAGGCAGAGATTCACTTATGTTCTACTCCTAAATAAAGACTTTGGACATAATATCCTCTGAGCCTTAAGTGCATTTATGCCTCTGGACCTGCTGTGAAGCCTAAGGCCCTCCAGGCCTGAGTGGGGATGTACAGCTACTTGCTAAACCCTCAATAACCTACTACATTTTGTTATCGCAAACATAACTTATAAGATAAAATCGGGGCAATTTGTGAGTCCCTTTAACAATGAAGTTGACAATGAGAGAGAATCTAATAATCTTATACCAGCTATTGAACCCTACGCATGGTTTTTAATTGAGAGATAATGTGTTCAGTGAAGTGCATAAAGAGCACAAAACCTAACCTCCATGATTTTTAAAAGAAGGACACACTCATGAATACCACCGAAGTCAAGATATAGACATTTCTAGATTCTATAAAGTTCTTTTTCTAGCCAATAGCCAGATATCCTCTCTTTCCGAAGATGGACTACTATTCTGAATTTTATCATTGTGTACTAGTTTTCCCTAGATCATAATTTTGCCTCTATGTTTTTCTCAAAGTGATAACAGTACATTTGGCACTAATGCTAAAGAAACAATGTTTATTGCCTTTTAATATTTTTGAGTTGTTATTGTCGTATTAATGGCCATTAGCTCTTCTCCCAAATCTGACACAGTGTTACATAGTCTTCCTCTAGGTTTACTGCTTAGGATCCCATTCAGGAACCCTTCTCAAGAGCAAGGGGAGGTCTAAAGCCTGTATCTTTTGTACCTGCCCCAGATGTACGAGAAGTTCAGGATGGGGGTCCTTGTGGAAACCAAACTGCTATAGTATTATCAGTAGGAAGTTCTATTTTAATAGGGCCATTTGACAAGTTATTCTGTTTGGTCCTAACCATAAACCATGTCCAAATTCTAAAAATCACAGACTAGTACAAACGTAATGGGCCTACACTAATAATAATAAACTCAGTTTATTCTTACAACCTTAAGGTTAAATAAATGAATGAATGAATGAATTCAGAATATGCTTGAGTTTTCTTGATGATGAGAAATTTACTATCACCAAAGGAAACCCAATTCAGTTTTGGAATTTCTTTTTCAGAGATTTAAAAGATAAAGATACTTCTCCACCCCCAGCACACACATTCATAAATTTAAATGTCATTGCTGAAGTGAGAACATTGTAATTTGCTGCTAATTATATAGATTCCACTTCAATTTTGGTATGTGAGTAATGAGAGTACTTATTCAAATCCTTGTGTAGCTGTTATAAATGTCCTACTTGTTATCAATGCAGAATGAATTTCCTTGCCCTCCTCTTGTATATGTCTTTAGGACAATCTGAATTACTTGTCTTCATAATGGCCCTTCTCATATTTGAAAATACTCATCACAAACCTTGCTTCACATCTATACTCAATCTAAAACAGCATAATGTTGATAAACTAACTGAATACATTTGTGAAAGCTCTAACACTTTAATGATTACTAAACATGAGTAGTAAAAATACTGACATTCTTTGAAAAAAATGATATCTAATGAGAGAGATATCTAAATGGTAGTTACGTAAGAAGAAAAAAATAGTAGAAAGGCTATCATTTATATTTTACACAAAAAGACTTATGCATATACCACCTTATTAGGGGATATGCATAATGTTATACAGAGCAATGCAAAGTAAATAACAAACTACTCCCAAATTTCAAAATGAGAGATAATTAAAATTGTAACCTATTTACCTGGCAATAATATAGAAAACAGGTGTCTTCTCTAAAAATTTTAGTCAAACTTTATAGAATTATTGGATTATAATGTCTTTTATCTTTTATAATATTGGGTGAGCTACAAAGGGATTCATACCTTCAAACTATTATTGATTATATAAATATAGACTTTTATATAAATATAGATAAATAAGTATATATAAATACTTACATAGAAATATATTACTGCATATATATGCAAGTAACATCAATTTATATGTATATACTTACATAATATATAATTTACATATGTATAAAGCAACCAATAATTACTCTCCACATTTTGTTTCATATATGTATATATCATTTACACACGCATATAAATCTGTATGCAGTAAGTATATGCAAGTAATTGTGTATAATAGATATATATATATACACACACACATATACACATATGCAGATTTTTTTTTAAGTCATTTATCTTGACTAAATTCAACTTTTTCTCACAACTACTACAGCAGTCTTCTGCATTACTTTTTATCTAACTTAGAGGTCAAGCAGTAATGGCAGTGAGTAGTGAAAATAAAGAAAAGGGCATTAAAATGATAGGCAGCAGGAAGCAGGAGATAAACTACCCCATGAATAAAGAAGTAACAAATATTTTAGGGAGGACTAAATAAAATGGCATAAATTTAAATATGGATTGGGATTTTCATTCTCTTGCAGATGTCCAGAACCAAAGAAGAGGAATGCCTCGTTTTCTTCCTGGAGCTCCAGACCCAGACCAAAGCCTTCCTGCCTCATCTTCCAATTCAGCGACCCAAGCATGGCAGCCGAGTCTCCCTCTGCCAAACAGTTTCCTGCCTACAGTCAGTCTCCCTCCTGGTCTAGAATATTTAAGCCAGGTCTTTTTATCTTTCTATTTTCTTCCCTTAAAATTAATACAAACTTTATTTCCGGATTTTCAATCAAGATTGAAGACTTTAACCAATAATTTACTGAAGTGAGAAAAGCATTGTAAATCGTAAAATTATAAAATATTAATTTTATTTATTTATACTATTTTTAAAAGTGTTTTATTACTACTTTTATTCTCCTTATTTATTTGACAGAATGACGAGACTAAATATTTTTGATAGCGCTATTTAGCACATTTATCCACTCGTTCATTGTTCAAGGTGTCAGCAAATTTGTTCTCAAGAAATTGTCTAATATGCTAGGCCACAGTGGCTCACACCTATAATCCCAGCACTTTTGGAGGCCAAGGCATGTGGATAAGCCAGGAGTTCCAGACCAGGCTGGGCAACATGACAAAAACCTCATCCCTACAAAAAGTACAAAAAATTAGCAGGGCATGGTGACATTTGCTACTAGGGAGGCTAAGGTAGGAGGATCACCTGAGCCCAGGAAGGTCAAGGCTGCAGTGAGCTGTGATCGCACCATTGCACTCCAGCCTGGATGACAGAGCGAGACTCTGTGTTGGAAAGAAAAATAAATACATAAATAAATAAAAGAAAAGAAATTTTCTAATATATATTGTCACCTACAGCCATTTAATTAAAGAATATTTGTCTAGTACTTGCTACACGCGAGACATAAAAAGCATGAAACCTAGCCCCTCTCACTCAAAAGTTCTGCAACCTAATCGGCAAGGCAAAAAAAAAAAAGAAAGAAAGTTAATGCAAAGTGCAAGCCTGTGTACAAATGACCAATAAACACACTACTGTAATTTGTGCAGGTGAATAGAAGAGAGAGAGGTTGTTAAGGTTCAAAGTACTTGGGAGAGACATCTGCAATGAGCTGAGAGTTCAACGTCTTCAGCCAAATCTCAAAGGGAGGACACAAATCCAAGAGAAAGCAGTTATAAAGCGAACATTGTCTGCTGATACCAGTGCATCTCCAGGCCAATTTGCTTGAAAGAGGGTATAGCCGCTGTTCGAGTCATTGCAGAGTAGGCAGGATTCAAGCCTTATAATAAATCAATCAAAATATGACTATCTGAATTTTACAGCATATAAATAGCTATTGCTATTAATGTGTGTATAGTATTGTTGCTTTTGTATTTTATCCTAAAAAAAGATTAGAAGTACAATTACACTAATATCGAGATGTCAGCACATCTGCTGCAATTTTCAGCTTGTTTGGCATTCTTTCAAACTATAAAGTCTATCTCCTTTATCAAAATCAAATCTCTGTGTTAACTCCCTTAAGGTACAAGAGATTTCTGTTATGCCTGATAGGGTTTAAGCTGCATGCAGCATATGTTCCTGGGAAAATGTTTATAATTGCAGATGCCTTCTCCAGAAACCCACTGGCAGACAAATGTACTTTAGAGACTGGAGAGCTCAGGGAGATATGTAAAAGAGCTGGAAATGCGAACCTACCATCTTCCATCTGCAGAAAGGATCAGCTGTAATAGCTGACTAGAGTTGATTAACTGCTGCAAGCTGTTTGGGAATGTTGTCAGACAAGGTTTTGCCAAGTATAAAAGTGATATGCCAGTGCCAGAGGGCTGAGGTTTGATGATCACATATGGTCATCACATATTCTTCTTCCATTCATAAATGATGACACACACAGAGCCAGATGCTTGACATAAATACATTTTTGTTACATTCAATAGAGATATGAGCCCATTGGCTTGGGTTCTAAAATGGAATAAATTTTCCAAAAATATACCTTTGCTAATCTTTCCTAGAAAAGAAAAATATGCCACCAATTGTTGAATATTCTACTTCTAAAGGAAAAGATAATTTACTCACTTTATACGAAGAGAAATTTTATTTTATTTATTTTAAAGCAGTGCACATATAAAAGGATGAATGAGCATTTCCAAAGTGTTATGCCATGAGTCTGGAAGAGGTACAATATAAAATGAATTTTTAGATGCTAACTTTTCTCTAAAAGCCACAAAAATCAAATAAACTAATGAACATTTGGAAATAGCACATTAATCAATGAATAAACAGGAAATATACAATAAATATCTTTCTAAATTAAAAAATGGAAATAAAATATTTTAAAACTATCTACTCTCTTTTAATCAAGTCCATCCAATTAGTATTGAAAATCTTATTTCCAAGAACATCTTGAAAATATACATATATGAGTGTTTAACTATATAATGAATATTAAACATGAGAATAAAATCAATAGATTCTTTTGGGTTTACATGTTCATACAGTCAATAACATTTTACTGTATAGCGTCAAAGAATAATTATTATAATTTAGTCACCTATAGATAAGAGTAATGAGTTAGAGTCTACAAAACATAGACTGTATGTTTTAAAATACAATTTACTTTGAAATTCATATATCAACCTGAATCACTGATACCCGTCAACTTGATTTAAAAAAAAAAGAATTAATTCTTAAGCCATACATCTAACCCTACCATTGTATTTTCGTTTCTACAGCTTTTATACTTAAGGAGTTAAGTTTTACTTGCCATGACACCTAAATGTATAATTCAATCTGTTTAAAGTTTCCAAATTTCCTAGTCTATCAATCAATAGGAAAAGAATAGAAAATGCCCCTTTGGGCCATGGTTTATAAGTAGCTAAGTGATTTTTAAAGAAAGTGACAAGAACAACCAAAAACAACTCCCTTAAATCCAGGAGATTTTTTCACAGAGAGAGCAAATCAAATGTTATTACACAGGGTGGGGAGGGTGTAAGAGTAAAGAAAATAAAAAAGGTACTGAAGTTCCATATTGTCATTTAAGATTTGTTTCCCCTAAATTTAGTGTAGTGATGTCAGTAAAGAAACACAGTAGAATGCATGTCAGAATTGATGGCCATTTACAAGTTCTGTGATAGTGGGCAAATTACTTAATCTCTCTGGGCTTGTTTCCTCACATTTAAAATTAATGATACCTATCTCTCCAAGTTTTTGTGAGGATTAAATCAGAGACTGTCTAAACATCTAGCACAGTGACTACCTTATGGTAGTTATTCAATTTACAAAAAACCTGCTATTGTTGGATATTAAATCCACCTTTTTCATTGTCAGGTGGATTTCAATTAATAGTTTCTAAATTTCAACAGTAAAACTTGATTCATGACATCAGTATTCACAGTACCTAAACTCCCACTTTATTTTTGACCCCACAGACCTCCATTTCTAAGTTATTTGTGCATAGATCTACTGCTAAATAATCATGTAGATCCTTATTGAGGCTTACCACTCCATTTTCCCCAAAAGAGAACACAACTAATGTAGTACACTACTAAAGGCTTAGTCTAGTTTTTTTTTTTCTAATAAAAACTTTGTAATTATTGTTAATTTAGGTTTTAGGATATCTTAGATCATAAATTATTTTTGGAAAAATATTTTTGTGAATCTTAAAAAAATAGGCCATATATATTATTTTATCAATAATAAGGTTTAAATAGAGAAAATGATATTAGTTTTACCCTCACCTTAGGACATACAAGGAGAATGAGAGAAATAATGCAGCTTCAAATTATCTGAGATGGTGATGTCCAATCATTACCAAATTTTAGTAATGACTGGCCAGTTTAATAGTTCCTGGTGAGTTTATTAAGATGAACGGTGAAGAAAACTTTAAGGTGAAATGAAAAATGAAGCATTAGAAAATACAATGATCAGCAGCATATTCAGTGTTCATGTTTTTGCATTATTGGATCTTGAAGTACAGAATACTAGATTTAAAATAAACACAAATAGGCCAGGCTCATACCTGTAATGCCAGCAATTTGGGAGGCTGAAGTGGGTGGATCACTTGAGGCCAGGAGTTTGAGACCAGCCTGGCCCACATGGCGAAACCCTGTCTCTCTACTAAAAATACAAAAATTAGCCGAGCGTGGTGGCAAACGCCTGTAATCCCAACTGCTCGGGTGGCTGAGGCACGAGAATTGCTTGAACCCAGGAGGTGGAGGTTGCAGTGAGCCAAGATCCTGCCACTGTACTCCAGCCTGGGCCACAGAGTTGGACTCTGTCTCAAAATATAAAAATAATAACAAAATAAACACAAATAAATTTCTTTATAAAACATAACCTTCATATTGTCTTTAAAAAGCAATTTGCATTATAGACTTTTAAATTTAATAGTCATTTCTCAGCTATCTGAGGTTACTTTATCTCTGTAAATTAACTTTATTTTTAATTACATAAGGCAAATTTTGTAATGTATTTAGTGCCATAATATGTATTTGACTTAAATTGGTATTTTGTTGGCATCAACAGGATTTTAATTTTTTGTTTGTTTTTTAGTCCAAGTGAAAGTGTGAATGAAAGAAACATATATACAATAACCTTTCGGATTTAATCAATATATTCTATCACTGACAGAAATGAGTTGCAATTTGACAGAGTGACAGTAGAGGTAGGCAAAGGTTAAGAGGCAAGGCCAGACATTCAAATCATTATTGTGTTGTTTCATGTCTTAAAAAAAAAAAAAGAAAATTGAGTTTTAAAGCATCTTAAGCATTATAATTCAGAGATCGTTTAAAAATCTTCACAATCTCCTGTTTCCAAGATCTAATCTAATTTTCTTATTATCACAGAGTTAACAGGACTTAATTCTGCTCCTGTATCTATTTTTTTTTTTTTTTTTTTTTTGAGACAGGTTTTCCCTCTGGGAACCAGGCTTCAGTATACTGGCTCATGGTTCACCGCAGTCTCGACATCCAGGAATCAAGTGGACCTCCCACCTTCCCCTCCCTCCAGTGCAGCTGGGACTAGAGGCGCATGCCACCACACCTGGCTAATTTTTGTATTTTTTGTGAAGACAGGGTTTCGCCATTTTGTCCAGGCTGGTCTCAAATTCCTGGGCTCAAGCGATTCACCTATCTTGGCCTCCAAAAGTACTGAATTTATAGGCATGAGCCACTGTGCCCAGCCCTGTTCCTATTCTTATTCTTGCTCAATTCCGCCTTGGAATTTTCAGGGTTCTTCTAAATTTTTACTTAAATAAAAAATATTTCACATTATTTTGTATTATAAAATGTGAGATATTTTCAACCATTTTTCGAATAGAAAGCATGAACATCACCTAATTTTATTAATATAATAAGTAGGATAATAGTAGTATCTCCAAAGGTTTTTGATGTATTGTGATGTAACACTTTTTATTTCCTTTGTGTTATCCTTTACAGTTAGACCTGATAATTATACACCAGCAGGTGGAGCTGCTTGGAAGTAAGTGCATTATATTCCATATTGATTAAAACTGTTGAAAGTATTTTAGTTTTCAGAAGTTTCTTTACATCTAAATATGTTGTAAATGATAAAGTTAAATGTGTAGAATAGAATTAGATCAAAAAGAGTACTGGGTCTTTTTTAAAGTAAAAGCTGAAAGTAAAATTATTAGTCTTATGTAGATAAAAGTAGAAGCATAAAACTCTGAATCTTTGGTGATATTGCCATTCAAATTCTGATGTTACATCTACTTTAAAATAGTAAGAGGTATTTGATCATTTCCATGAATGTTAATTATTTAATTTTCTTAATAATTTCAAAAATGGAAGTCAAAGTTTTGGTTAAATAACAAAAATTCATCAAAACAAAATGTTACGGTTTTATCAGTGATTTACCAAATAGACAAATTATTTAATAATCTACAAATTTACAAGCATGACTAACCAGATAAAAATTACTTAAGTATTTTCTATTTTTGTTGCTCTATATTATTCCTAAAAATATGTAAAAATTGAAATACCATGATAGCATGCAACTTTAGATATATTACCAGACAAATAATTTGGATAAAATCACTATTATCACCATGAGTGGTCCCAATAGCTCCATAACAATAATATAACTATTTTTGAGTTATAAATTATTCTTTACAGGTTTTGTCCTTTAGTTAAAAAGGTACACTATATATTCTCAAGTAGGTCATATATCTGGAATAAACATTAATTAATTATATCGCTTCATTCTCACCATTTACTTTGATTTCTATGGCTAAGTCTTAAAAATTTAGAGCACAGAAATAAATTTGTGTGAAGAAGATACCATATACTTAATAATTGATCAGACATTGTATTATTTTAATAACATCTTCCCTTCATTTAAAGTTATCAATGCTAAGGAAAAAAAATGTTTTTATTATTTATTTATTTTTTTTGCTCCATTAGTGATACTTGGTACTGAGACCTCCAACAAATATGAGATTAAAAACAACTTAGGACAAAGAATTTACTTTGCAGTGGAGGAAAGCATCTGCTTCAATCGTACTTTCTGTTCCACTCTGCGATCTTGCACCCTGAGGATCGCAGATAACTCAGGTCGAGAGGTCATTACAGTGAACAGGCCCTTGAGATGCAACAGCTGCTGGTGCCCTTGCTACCTACAAGAGGTTAGTCACTCGCTCTGGGTGTCTTTTTTGTTTTTTAAGATTAGCATTTGTTTCTTTTAGAGGAATTCATCTGGAGCAGGGGGGCAATCAACCTGTCAATTATTTTCATTATTAATAGTATGTTGTTCCTTTAGGGCCAAATCAGCTTGAGGATCTGGTGATTCACTAAACTTTTTTCCCTTCCAACCAAAAACTATGGTGGTTTTCATGATATAAACTGGTGAGGACAGCTCATGCATGATGTACATGAGATACACCTCTGGAATCTCTATGGTAGTCATGTAATTGCAATGTCTACAGGTTCCACCATTGGGCATGTATAACTTTGTCTTTTCTAACTGGAGCAAAGTCCAGGAAGTGCTAAGTGATATTCAACTACTCTAAGGTGTTCTCTTGGTTAGGTGTTATTATTTAGGATGGAATTTCACATTGCAATTACCCGTTTATGACAAAGCCCAAGGTTTTGTCATAAATGGGTATTGTTCTAGAGGAAATAATTCAATTATTTTATTTTAAAATAGAATAGATTTACATTATTATTTAGTAGACCTGTATGAATAACTTTCATTGACATATGCAGTTAAATTGGCACATAACTTTTACTTACTTTACTGGCTTTGATATAACATTCTATTTGTGAGCAAGAATAGAATCATGACATCTCTATGAACTAGAAATAATTACTCTCTACATTTTGCAGTCAAAGAAGGAGAATGGAGGTGGCTAGCCTATGACTATATATTCAAGAAATTGGGAAATATCATAGGTTGGACTTGATCCAGGTATATTAATTTAAGATCCAGGTGTACTAATTTAACTTCTCTGTTAGAACCTGTGGATAAGTACTGGCCTTAGGATGATGAGAAAATATTAATATGAAAGATAGTTATTTAGGGAAGTTTCTAATAACATATATCAAAGCTAATTCTTCAACTATTTTTAGGCAAGCATCTGGCTAATTGATAAGATGACTTAAGTGCTCATGCATGGAGCCCAAGAATTTTCATCTGTCTACTGAGGATATTTAATATTAATATGCCCCAAGATAGCATAGTCATGATCACAGAAATATGCCCATTTAAAAATTTCTGATAATTGTTTTAATAGTAGTCCAGTGTCATGAATTACACATAATATATATCTTGATACCTATTTGTAACTTTTTAAAAATTTGGTCAAAAGCAAATTAGTAACTTTAAAAGTGATCCCAGAACAGATCTATATTAATTCTAAGCAGTCTAGTTGAAATCACTTTTATCTATCCAAGAACATTACAGACATATGCATAAGAGTATGAACTTAATAAGAAAAGTCAAAATGAGATCCAATGATGGCGAGATGGCTTGGTTTAAAAGCAAACATTTTAAAAATTTTACCCACCCCCAATTTATTTCACAAAATATTTTATTGGGTTACATAAATATGTAAAGATAATGGAATCAAATACTAAAGTAATGCCTGATAATGCAAAAATTCAACTACTAGTCTCTAACACTTTGGAAGACATGAACCAGTAATCAAACTGGTATTTAATGCTTACAATCTGCAAGAAGCATTTGTTTTTAATTAAAAACAGATAATCTGAGAGGAAAAAGTATGAATACACAATAATTGATAAAGGAGGCTTAAAATAGATGCATGTTGTGGCTACAACTAGAAAGAGTAAATGTAAATTACCTCATACAAACAGCTTCAGTGCTTCATCAACTACTGTACTTGGAATAAAATGCCAAAGAAGCCACTATCCCAGGGTCAGAAGATAGTCCTGGGGCAGATTCTCTTTAGGGAAGTAAGACACAGACTTTTAATGCACAGTGTCAAACATATATTGATGCAGTGAATTTCTTCGTTTTCTGTAAAATATTTATAAAACCCCACTGCTTTGTATCCTTAGAAGCAGATATTTAGAATGATTTGTAGAATATCAAAATAATTTCATAACTGTATATTGTTTACAGGTAAATTGACATTATCGTAAAATTAAAATATGATAACCTAAGAAAATCTTAATTTTACTATTTTCTCTTTTTACAGTTAGAGATCCAAGCCCCTCCTGGTACGATAGTTGGTTATGTTGCACAGAAGTGGGACCCCTTTCTGCCTAAATTCACAATCCAAAATGCAAACAAAGAAGATATTTTGAAAATTGTTGGTCCTTGTGCAACATGTGGCTGTTTTGGCGATGTGGATTTTGAGGTACAATTGACAAAATAAAATACGTTTTCATTTACGTCCTGACATTTTTTTTGCAACATAATTCAGTTTTTTAAATTTTCAAATTAATTTCATCTCAAATAAGTTTAGAAAATGATATATTTGTGATATAATGTAATTTGTACGTGCTAAGAATATTGTACATGCTAAGAATAGGAATTTTTAAATCCAGAGACACAAGTCCAAGGACATTTAAAAAATAATAATACAAAAATATATCACCTTGGCCATCATATCTGTCATAGAGTAGTCATAAGTATTATTCAAAGTAATTTTAATAAATTGAATATAATGGAAGTATATTTAGCTAAATACAAGTCTATTTGTTTTATGGGCAAAGCTACTATATCTCTTTGCTTAGAACAGTAAGTGTGTTGTTATTTTAATATGTCCAAGACTTTGAACATCAAAATTTTTTGTACACATAGCTTTGCCTTTTTAAGATAACCAATATTTCCTGAATTTGAAAGCTAGCACATTATTCTGTTTTCAGTGTGTATGATTTATGTAGAATCACAGGAAACATGGCATAAAATATATGTATATAGTTTAGAATAACCTAAATTATGTATTTTTTTCCTATAGCCCTTGTGATCACATATCCCAGTTTAGTTCTCATTTCAGCAGCACATTGCGTTAAAACAGCATTAATTCAAAAGCCATGTTTCTAAGACTTGCTCAGTTAGTTTTGTAAAGAAAACCTTACTCTCATATTTGTATAAATTGAATATTTAAAAAAACAGAAAGTTGCAAATTCAATCTGTAGCAATATGAAATATCTTAACAGATTTTCCTATACGTACATCTTAGGTAGAGGAGACAACCTAATTGAAAGTGTATATTTCTTTTTCATTCATACATACATATATATCTCAGCAAGGACATTCAGTTTTCAGGACTTCAGGAAACACTGTTCATATAGAATACAAGCAAATTTTGCGAACTGAGCTGTTCTAACTTCACCCTATTATCAAAGGATTTGTCATGACTTTCCTAAGAGTAATATGATTGAGGAGGACTTTAAACATAAGTGTTTTAGTCATCATGCTGTAGATATGTCCTAAGTAACGTTCTCTATTCTCTATCTTTTACTACCCTGCAAAAAGTGATAGTTTTTCTTGAATTACTTTCAGCATTAGGATGGGAAGCAGAGTAAACAAACAAATAGCTGACAAAGTTGAATTGTAAACTCCTAGCTGAGAAAGACTGATAGACTTTGATGTCAAGTTGGTCTTAACTTCCATGTGATACATTAGCCAGGAGGATTTTTTTACTGCAAAAATAGGATTTAGGATTCGTTAAAAAAGAATGACATAATAAATGTCTGAGTATAATATAAATATGTGATTTAACAATGGCTAATAATATTTCAATGTTTCAATAATTATAAAATCTTAGCAACTAGAATTTGAAAGTTTACAAATCGTGACTAGAAATTAATTTAATTTCTTCTGAAATATTTTTTAAACATACCTTCTTTTATATTATTAAGATGAATAATTCAGGTTTAAAATCCAGGCCTCAGGTAAAGGAATTGCCTTCATGCTCAGATCATACAATTGAACTATGTACCTGCTGCCATCTTGTGGTGGTTGAGCCTTAATTATTTATTGTGATAATGTTCTCTATCTGTATACAAAAAAGAAAAGAATTATGATGGATTAGAAAATTTTCAAAAGAGCAAAATTTCTAAAAACTGAACTGAAAAACTAAATTTACAAACCTATGCTTACATGATAGAATGAGTAACATGGACTTGTCACCTGGAGATGACAAATAAAATAATTCAAATCTCTCATAAACACCCTCAGAAGTGTAAAACCAACTTTTTTCACTTTCGAATGTAATACTTCTTATTTTCTTTTTAAAGGTGAAAACCGTTAATGAAAAGCTTACAATTGGGAAGATTTCAAAGTACTGGTCAGGATTTGTAAATAATGTCTTCACAAACGCTGACAATTTCGGAATTCATGTTCCTGCAGATCTAGATGTAACAGTCAAAGCAGCAATGATTGGTGCCTGTTTTCTCTTTGTAAGTATGGGCTTTGAGAGTATAAGTGATTTGCTTTTCTCCTTCCTGCTTGTTAATCACAATATAGCCAATCTCATTTACACAGTTTTACCCTCAAAGAGTATATTTTATTCAATAGAAGGATAGCTCAGGAGCAATGTTCTCCAAAAATTAGAATTTAGAAGCCTGCATTTCTGTTAGGCAGCCCCTCTCAGTGATCTCATGTCCTCTCTTTCCCAAAGATTGTTGCGCTATCACATCCTATCCATCATTTCCTTAAAAGCCAAGTTGCTCCTTGCTTTTACCTTCAATTTAGATTTTTGGCTTATTTTTGCTTTAACTAAAAAATATGCAAACATAAATGTCACATGATTTATCCTGGGTAAAGTTCCAGACTGGTTTATTGCATAATAGTGAGCTAGATGATATTAAGAATGTTGCCTTTTCAATATGAACATAGATACATGAGATGACTTGATGAATCAACAGGTACCAGTTGCCATTATTTCTAAGATATTATGCCCTTGTTTTTACTTTCCAATTTACAGTTATATTGAAAACCTTTTCTTCCTTGGTGTATGGAGATTGGTGATAGAAGAACAGAAGTCAACTGATACCTGTCAAAATGCTTGACCTATATCCTGCTCTTAATTTTCCCTCTAATATTTACCTCATTTCCTACCATTTTCAATGCAGTCAAAAAAAACTTACGGAATTTTTATTTTTTGTTATATAAACACATGTATTTTATATAAATACATGAAAAATATGTGTACACACAGGCATACGCATGTGATTAAACCAAACAGCATAAGAGTTGAAAGTAGGTTGCAGACATGATGCCTCTTCCCCTCATTATATGAGTGTGCATTTCCTAAAAACAAAGAATTATCTTAAACAACACAGTATTATTGTCAAAGTCAGGCACTAAACACTGATTCAATGCTGTGATCTAATCTACAGACATTATTCAGCACTGATTTGCCATAATGACGTCCTTTCTAACAATACAAAATCCACTATAATGAAGTATGTCCAGTTTGTCACATCTCATTAGTTTCCTTTCACCTGGAGCAGTTCTTAAGGGGTATGTGTGTGTGTGTGTGCGCACATGCATGCACATGTGCACACGCAAGTGTGTTTTCCTGAGTCTCATGACATTGGCATTTTTAAAGTGCATAAGCCAATTATTTTATAAACTGTGGCCTAATTTCAGTTTGTGTCATGGTTAGATTCAGGTTATGCACTTTTGGTAATCATGACATTTTTATAAAGCTTAAATTCTTCCTCATATTCTATTGTTTTCTGGGGTTTCAAAATCCTAAATCTGATGGTTATATTAATGCCCTATTTACAGAGTCTCTTCTAATGATACTTGGAAAATATATGAACTAAAAATTATTCCCTGATGACTTCACTGATGGAAATTTATAATTTAATACAGACATAGATCTACATATGCATATATACATATACATATATATGGATGTATATTAGGATTATTTCTCCAGGATTTCAGAGGAATTATTTTAACTTACAAGTCTCCTATTATTGGTAGAATGTGGAAGTGATATCTATAGAGTGCTAGGTTTTTAAACTTACTAAGTTGTCACTTACTCTCAACTCCCATTTTCATCTGCAGATCCAACCATTTTAATCCACCCTGCCTGTTGCCTAATGCCCTCTCTTCTCTATTCTCCTCTATCCACTGGATAGTCCCTTTAACTTGTCACCCTTCCTTTGCTTATTTTTCCCACGTTTGATCATTCTGCACTTTAACACCAACCCCTCCACATACACACCCTTTCCCCGAGATCTCCATTATACCTTTCTGATTAAGCCCCACACTTAACGTGAATATTTAGAAACATCATTTTTAATCTTCCCTACTCACCTATTTTATATAACAGGCTGATGGTAAAACTGGACTGCTAAAATTGGAACTACAGTTTTCTGTATTTTAAAACTTACCAGTTTTTCTTATTGTTTCAGAAACCCTCCAAATATATGTTCTTCTTCAAAAAGCAGGTATTTCTTAGTACACATGATTTGAGAGATTGATGGGTTGTAGGTTCAAGAAAGGTGGATCTAGATCCTACTCAAAGTGTGGTGTAAAGTGCAAGCATCTGCACCACCTAGAAGCTTACTCAAAGCAAAGAATCTCAGATCCCACCCCACATGCATGAGGACCTGCACATGAACAAGATGCCCAGGTGCTTCCTCTATGCATCATAAATTTAAGAAGCACTGATCTAGCTAATACGCTAATCATCTAAAAAGATAACTTTTAAACTCCGGCATTTAAGAGAGAAATATGTTCACTGAGAATAGTTAATGACTCCCATTAATTTCTCTTTTTTTTTTCTTTGTATCATCATATTATAAAACACTTGGCTTTTTTTTGCCAGTCAGTATAGCTTTTAAAACTATTTCCCACACGTACTACCAAGATAAATTACTTCCTTCTATATAGAATTTTATAGAAAGAATTATGTTTTTAATTTTTAAATGCTGTTTCCATTTTATTCACGTGAGAGCTTTAGAAAGCTGCTGGCATAAGGATATTTCCTGATATAAATACAAATCTGAATTCACAAATGAAATCTAATTTTTGGTCTTTTCTTGTTCTAGACTACTGCTTCACAACCCACAACTACTTCAACTAACAACCCACTCTTCCAGTTCCCTCAATACTTCCTCAGATAACTACCAATTGCTGATCACATCATCTGTGGCAATATATCTAATTTTTGTTCAAATCTTAGTATCTATTATAACTTCCTACACTGACCCAGAATGCCTACAATCTAATTCTGCAAAGGATTTATCACCCAAAACTTTGACAATACTATGCAGATTGAGATAAGATTTCCAAGTTACTTATACTCTGAAAATTCAACATGAAAATAAAATGTCATGAAGCTTAAAACTTCTGAATTGTTCTTCTGCTGATAAATCATCTAATACTGGAACACCAATGGAAATACAATTGCTTTACATAATCAAAGCTTACATGTCAAACTTTTGATCTTAATTGTTGTCTTTTTGTAAATTCACTTATATTCAGTTTATTTACTTGTAGGATTTTATGTTCTTTGAACATTCACTGGCTGGATTATAACAAGCAAGATAATTAAAACAATAAAATATGCAGAACATATTTCAGTAAGTAAAAAGCAAGTTTAAATGATCTCTTTCCCTTTGAAGATGTCTATATTTGACGCTATCTAATTCTTTTTCATTTTCTTCTAGAAATCCCTTGGGCTCTGGATTTCATTTCTGAGTGGTTTGAGTGTTTGCTTTTTTGTAAAAAAAAAAAAAAAAAAAAAAGAAAAGAAAAAAGAAAAAAAGTTAATTATTATATTTATTAAAACACAATTTAATGAGGCAATTATATAGTTGTGAATGCATGATAGCTAAATACATGATTACTAGCCTGACCACAAGGTTGCTTTGAGAGATTGCCATTCTTTCTTTTTATCCTTTTGAAGTTATTGCAATGCTAAGCATGAAAGATGAGAACTAAGGCTTGCAGCATCACAGATGAAAATTCAATGTTTAGAGAACACTTTGAAGTTTTCCTCGTACTAAGGCTGGTTACTAATCAAAAGGACTGAGTTTTTAAAACATTTTTTGAAAAGTAGTCTCTTTATACTTTGTTTACTAATTCTCTTATTGTAGTGAGATATTGTTACTTTACATTGGAAAAGTTAAAAGTTGGGTAAATAATATATCTAAAGATGAAGAGGGAGATAGATGGTATCAGTTCATTCTAGTGGTAAGAGGCACAGTTACATTCCATAAAGAAACTAATATTTACAAACCAAGCCATGCTGTAAATACCTACTCATGCCAGAGATTTAAATAAGCGTATTAATAGACCTCTAAATCCTACAGTGTTGTCTAGCATGAATTTTGTCTATTTGCAGTGAAAATGCAATCAATTAAGGGACCTAAAGTTCTGAAAAATAGACAACTCAAGGACTTAAAAACAAACATAGGAAACCAAATAAATAAAACCTTAATCTATGAGGCAAATGCAGAAGTAAAAGAGTACAGTACATTCAATTAAATTAATAACTTCCACTTCAACACTTTTGGAGTTTTCCTGATTACTATTCACTAGTTATCAACATGTTTCCAAAGCCTACACAAGAGGAAAATTCATTATAAACGACAATAATTATTCTCTCCTTTTTCCAAATGGAGCAAGTTTCATTTAAGCAAGGTACGATGTAGCTGTGTAGGTTCTATTTTTGACTTACACAAATACCATACATTTTTATGCACATATAAGTGTGTTCCGAGAAACTCCAGGTAATTCCCCAGCTAGAAAAAAGAATGTATACTGAACATCTGTTACTAAATTAGTCAAGTTAGTCATTTGAAATTAGGAGATAATCATCTCCTAGAAATACCATTATGAGTGGTAGTTAAGTTCCCAAAAGAACCCACAAATACCAATTTAGTTCTAGGCTCTGGGCTAAGGGCTTTATGTTGTATAAGATAAAAATGAAAAACTTCTCTCCCCCATATTTTGGTTCAGTATTCTTCAGATTCTTTGTTCTTATTTACACCTTAACCTTTTCTGACAACCCTGTCCTTTGGCACGCAGAAACTGTACATTGCTTCAATCGACCATAATATATCTTGTACTTGAGGCAGAGTAGTTTAAGTAATAACTACCAAAATATAACTGTATTTCAAAATCACATGCGACCTTTCTCCCAGTGATACCATTTATTTTTTCAGTGCAACTGGTATCACCTTCATGCTGGAAGCAATGCAATCATAGAAGGGAATGAAAGTCTTGGGTACAGTAGACATAAACAGGAGTCTAGCTTTGCTGTTTGCCAGTGCTGCAACCTTAAACTGTAGTCTTTGGAGATTGCCTCAAGATTCCTGTGTTACCTTGAAGAACTGTGGTGATGGTGAAGGAGAGCTCAGCGTTCCTTCCCTTTCCTCTTAATCGATTGCAATTCAAGTATATGGGATTTATCATTTTCTTATAATCAGCTAAAGGAAATTATACTTTTAAAGCTGATGCTTATTAACTAATAAAATGGAGGACAAATAACATGCCAGGCACCATGCTTTATATAAATTTCTGGCAGGGTAACAAAATGAAATGATAACAAAGGAAAATCAGTCAGTATGAGGAAGACTGCCTGGGAAACTGTCTTCCCCACTTCCCACCCAGCACCCCTGCTTCATGTCCCAAATTTTTTTCCCAAAGAAAGTCCTGCTTTCCTATCTTTTTTTGTCCTTTACTTTTGATTTCTAAAATGTAAGATTTTTATAACTGATGTTGCAACAGCAGCAGCTGAGATTTTCACCATTGGGCAAGAATGGGAAAAAGAAAATACCATTTGTAAGTACTACATTTTACCATGATAAACTGCTTTGGAGGCTTTTTTTTTTTAATAGTGAATGAACCCTAAAACTATTGGAAAGAGCTATTCAACACTTAGACCTAAGGGATATTCATTACAGATTAATCCTTCTTAGAATATATCACTCATTTTAAAGTTGGCTGCATTTAAATAGAAACCTGATGCGGTGCTTAGCTCCTGAGTTGGCATAGTACAATAAGCTGAGACCCATCTGTCTCTCCTTTCTTATTAAAGATAAAATTGATCTTCTTATCTCTTCTATGCTACTTTTCCCTTTTCCACCAAATGTAAGTTCATGAGACACTAGCAAGACCTTATGAGTTTTAGTGAAAAGCATGAAGCTCTAGAACAGGACTGATGCTTGTACAACACTGTTTTCTGGTTCACTACTGTTCCTCATCCCCAGGACCATCCCAGAACACAGGCTCCAACTCTGTTTACTCTCAAATGTACTGGGAAAAACTTGACCAAATTCATACATCTCTCATTCATTCATTCATTTAAACAAATATTTATTAACATCCTCCTACTTGCCAAATATATAGACCTTTCTTTTATAGTGCTAACAGTTTAGTTGACGAGATAGCTTCTAATCCAATAATGACAAGACCACATATTACATTTCAGATATAAGAAGTGTTTAAAGGAGACAGACAAGATGCTAAGGTATGGCAATTTGACTTGGTCATAGGAGTGAATGATGCTGGATTAAATTATTATTCAAATCAGCCTCCCTGAAAATTTGAAGGCTAGGGTTTTTCAAAAATTGTTTGACAAGCAGGGGGCTAGGAAATGGGTACTGCTGATTGGTTGGGGATACAAACTTAGGGGTGTGGAAAATGATCTTTCATGTACTGAGTCTACTTCTGGGTGGAAGCCACAGAGGAGTTACTGGTCTGGGCAGGACCATTCGGTTATTTAAAATGAAAAATCCTGAAAAGACATCTCAAAAAGCCAGTCTGAGTTTCTACAATAGTAGTGGTATTCACAGGGGTAATTGGGGAAGTTGCAAATCTTGTGACTTGCAGTATAATGGATGGTCATCATTTAGTTACACCCACATCTTAGCAGAATTCAGGCCCCTCTCAGCCTTCTAACCTGGTGGCCTTTCATTAGATTCATAGAAGCAGTTTTGTTCTGGGAACAAATATTGACAAGGAGTCTGCCACTCAATATCTAAAACAATAAGCTGAACTTACTATTTGTTCAGGCAAGGGAGAACTGGTTTTGCAAGACAGAATTTATAAGAAAAGAAGGTAGATTATATAGGGTTTTGGGAAAGTGTGGAGTTTAAATGCTGGAGTATTAACTGTAGCTAGGTAAATATGTCTACTATAATAATATTTGCTGACTTGCTGACCCTCAGGAATCTATTCACTGGACTAAAGCTATTGCCGATTATCTGATTTTCAGAAATTATGTGAAGGACATGTTTCTGGTTGTCTTTCAGAAGTGTGTGTACTTTTGTATTCGATCATTGATTGATTAAATAGGTTTAATATAGTTTTGATTGTTACTCATTTGATTGTTAATGCAAAGAGTGAACAAACAATCAATTCTTTCCTAGGAGGATGAGAATTTTATACCCTCAAACCCATAAAAAAAAGTAATTCAGGGTAACAAAATAGAAATAGAACTGCTGTTACATTTTAGCATAGACCAGAAAGAAGGAAGCGAGACTTAATATTTAGGAAAAGAGAGTTCCAGGCAGATATAAAAGGAAATGCAAAGGCTCTGAGTCAAGAGCAACTGGACAAGTTGGAGAAGCACAGGAAGCCAGCATGGAGTACAGTAAACAAGAGAGAAAGAGAAATGAGCTGCTGTAGGAAAATTAACCAGGGACTAAATCGCATAGAGTCTTGCAGGGCAAGGTTAAGAACAGGAATGACAAAAATTGAATATGGAAGGTAAAAGATTTTAAGAACTCTAGTATAAAGACTCAGTTCATTCCAATTTTTGTTGTAAGAAAGTGAAGGTATGGCCATGACACTCCTAAAAACAGGTTCAATTCAGGTGCTACAATAAAAATAATGTACCACAAAGGCACAAAAAAGGAAGCATTCAATACCATTAAGGGTGGAAAGTTAGTACCCCTAGAGAGTAGGTAACAAACAACCCATGAGTTGAATATGTGTCTTCCACGCTAGGTGGGGTAAAAGCTAGGAAATGGAGAACATTCCAAGCCAAGAGCACAATACAAACAAAGGCACAGAAGACATACAAATATAGTAGGCACAACAAAGAATGAAGAGGCTGCATAAGATCAGAATGTGCTTAATGAGGTCAGACTCTCTTAGGCTAGGGGGCCACATCTTCCCACTCAGCTGTGCCCCAGGTGTCCTACAAGTAATGGTCCTAGATCATAATTTAACTAATATTTTCTTCTCCTGAATTTATGTACTTTGTCTGTATTTGGCCAAACATCCTCTGGGGGCTTTGAAAATTGTTTAGAAACTAGATTGAAACTCGGAAACAGTCTGAGCAAATCCACAGGTATTAAGAGGAAATCAAACGATATCTTTCCAATCCCGTAATATCTTGAAGGAAGGAAGCTAAAACTTGTTAGATAAATAAGACTTCTCTACAAAAATGAAGTTTGGATAGATGATCTGAAGAAATAAGGTTATAGCCCAGACAGTATATGTAACAGCACACTGAAATTCTGATTCATTTGAGCCTTAATGAGAGGTTTATGGACATATTAGTTTTAGATTTGTTATATTTTGTTTTCAAAATGAAAATGAACTGAAGAAGTAATCGTTTAGTACTTCATAATTTACTCTTATTCTTGTTTTGGCAGTTTTACGTTATAGTTTCTTTAATTGCTAAAATAAGGGGAAATGAAATTATTGTTTATCATATTTTGACTTTTTAAATTAAGCATTTTTTCCTTTCTATACACTTTGATTTTTATCCTTTCTCCTTACATTGTGTTTTGCTTATCTTAAAAGTAGAAATTCTTTTTAATAAAATTTCTTTAAATAAATGTAAATGGATTTTGTGTATTTCTTATGCTGTGAAATTTTTGATGTTAAAAATAGGTGGGAATTGTATACTTCATTGTGGTTCACTGTGGTTCATTCTAACTGCCCAGGTGTAAAATTTAGGCATCACATATTTAAATAATTTGAATTGAATGATTTAAGGAATCTATGTATATATATATATTTTTTTAATTTTAAATATTGTTAAAGAAATGGAAAAAACAGTTGCTTTTGCTGACTGAGTCTCTTTTATGACTGTCAAGTATTATTATCAGCATCATTGAAAATGCATTTCAAGATATTTTTTATTTAATTATAAATATATATTTTTAAGAACAATTACAATGAAACTATAAGAGATTTCAAATATTAAAATTTGATATTTTGCCTGAAACAAAATTAAAACATAAGACTACTTGTTTCACAAATATATAAGGCTAGCTTTAATGAGCCTTATGAGACACTGGGCTAGACTTCTTACATACACTTCTCATCTAATGCCAGTGATACATATTATAAGCCCGAAAGTGCAGATGAAAAAAAATCAATGCTCAGAAAGGTTAAGTAGCTTGCCAGATTTTACAGAACTGTTAGCTTTTTGTCAACCTTCTAGAATGAAGAATATGAGTGGGCAGGAAATGGCAGAAGGAAAGAACTTTTAAAATAAAATAAAATGAGAATCCAGAAAACTAGGGGAGAGGAGCTTTATTTCCTTTAAGACCTGAATTAATAATATTCTCATCAATATTGTGTGCTATTTCTATTTAGAAAGGCAACATAGAAACAACTTTAAATCTTTTATCCACTGATAGTGTATCTGTGATGTTATTCGGTGGATACCTTTGTGGTTATTATTCCATATAATAGACGAAGTAGCCAATGTGTAAGCCTGAAAAAAATACCTTTGAGAAAAAGTTTACATTATATTGGAGTAATTCATTAAAAAAAAACTTTATTAAACATAAAATATTTAGAAAATATTTTCCAGTATCAATAAATCATAAAGGCTATTTTAGTCTACCATTTAATTGCCTCTTCAAAATTAATTTAGACTTAACCAAATAACAAAATAAAATGTCAGTATTCATTTTGGCACCTATATTATGTTCTTAAATACATTGAGTGTTTTAAAATATATCATATTTTTAATTGTGTTGAAAGCTAGCTGTAGAAAATACATAGACTAATAGAAAAATTAAACAGGTCTTGTTTTATAAAATCTAGTTACATATGTCTTGATAATATACATGTTTAATAAGTCTTTCATGCTGCAGATGGCAGCAGCACTTCACATTTTGATGGCATTGCTTAGCTACACTAGCAGAAACTTGAAAATACAAATTTCTATTGACTATTTATTTTGTTCTTTCTGCAATCTGGAAAATAAAGCACATCAATTTTGTATGCGGAAGGGTGAAATTTGATGTTATGTTTTAATCAACTGAGAAACTCTATACTTGTTGATGTATTATGCACATGATGAAAGTTTAGTAATTACTATTTTTAATGAGCAGACTGAATTGATGGACAATTTCTATCAATTTATTGAATGCATATATTCCTATTTGTCTAAGGGAACTGAGTAACATTGGCTTAACAAATAGTTAAATAAAAGCACCATACAATCAAGCATATAATTGAAAGTGGAGTATCAAATCAGATTTTCTATTTGTCACGTAAGAGCTAAATCATCAGTACACAAAATCTAAAATTATTTAAAGTTATGCAGAAAATCCACTCATTTTTGGTCATTTGTATGTTGCATCTTGACCATCTTCAGAGGAAATTTATAGGCCAAGCCAAGATACATGCATGGAGTCAAGTCCCAGTTTGATAACTCGAGGTCATCAAGAAAGTGAAAGTAGGTCTAACAATGAATACAAATGCCCCACTATTTTAAATCGGCTTTTAAGATAACAAGGTAATAAGAACACAAAACAGTAATAAATATTCTATCTAGAGTTAGGATCGGGGTCAGAAGCAGGGAAAAGCAACATAAATGTAGAAAAATCAACTTTATCCTATATTGACTTTTAATCCAGGCTAAACGTTTAAATAACATAGCTATTTTAAAAAATATCTATACCCAGACCTCATTCTGTACCAATTAAGTCAAAATCCCTAACAGTATGTTTTAAGTCACTTAATTCTTTTTATATTAAAAAAAAATGACTAGTAATTCTAAGGTACAACCAGTGTCACAAACAACTTCTTTTCTGATACTGACAAAATAGTATAACTTTTATTTTTAAGTCCAGATCCAAAATTTGGCATTCAAAAACTTTAGTAATCAGTCTTTGGCTTCCTTATAAAGACTTTCTTTTTGCCTAAGCCTTTTTATTGTAGTTCTATAATGTCCCTCTGGAATCCCATTATAGATCTCTAGCCTTATTCTCTTTATAGATCTCTAATCTTTAAATAATAATAACAATGATATCATTCGTCTTATTTATTAGAATTCTTCAGAGCATTTCAAAGCATTTCCACACATATGAATGGCCTGCATTGAACCTCACAAGGAAAAAGAAAGTTTCAATTGTACATAACATCAGAGATGACCAGGTACAACTTCCACATATTGAAGACTTAGAAAATGAGAAATATAAAAATTAAATTACTTTGTTTTACTTTGTGCCTACAAGTCTTTTTACTATACAAAAGTATAAGTAAAAAGACTATACATAAATATATAAAATATTCGACATGGTAAATTGTTTAATAAATTATGGTTCACACATAGAATGGAGTTCTCTTTTCTAAGAATGAGATTTTTAGATGATAGAGTACCTAGCGAGATAGACAGACAGGATGGAAATTATAATATAGCTGGTAAAGAAAAAACACTTTACACGTGTGCAAAACTATGATTCAATTCTTATCAAATCAAAAAATAATTACATATAACATGTGTGTGTGTGAGATAGAGAGAGAAAAAAGAGAGAAGTGGAAAGGGTTAAATTTCATAATTGCTATAACAGAAGCACAGGTATGCAAATCACCTAAAAGCGATGTTGATTTTTTTAGGACATACATTTGAAAGAATGGCAGCCAGGATATAGATCTAGTCTAAGGTACTTTAAATTAGTAGTTCACCTTTCAAAATTGTGAGATGACTTTTTTGATCAACAGTAATATTGTAAAGATTTGAGAGAAGTATTAAGCTCCTAGAGCTAACTCTGGGGAACCCGTATGATTGTGATCAAATTCAGAACAACATATATTTTTTGTGGAATATAAGTTCTTACCGAGGGCTGTTCCTAAATTTAACTTAGTCAGACAAGCTTAATGAATGAGGTTATTCTGGCCTACAAAACAAGTTGGGAAAAATAGACATGCAATCATAAATAGGAATATGTGTCTTCCTGATTCTTGGCAGCCAAGTCCCAGAAACACAATTACCGGCTCTCACAACTTCTCAGTACAGATAAGAACTACAGGAACTAAGACAGTTTGAGTCTTAGTAGAAATTAAAAAAAAAAAATTGGCATACATGATCAGAATATAATGATGCTTACTCTATATGGAAAGCCAATTTATGATAAAAGGTTGTTTTCAAAGCCATAACTCAATAAATAAATAGCTATTTATTAACTAATCATTCAATAAACTCTGGTAAGTAAAACCTTAGCCAATATGGAGCCACTTTCATTTGGCTAGTGCATTTCCAAACTCCTTTTTGTTGTTATCAATCTAGAGGCTAAATGTGTGGTCTGTGTGTGTGATAGAGAAAGAAAGAAAGAGAGAAGACTATGAAAATGTTATGTTTCTTATTTGCTACAGCAGAAGCACAGGTATGCAATCATCTAAAAGCCATGTAAAATGTTTTTGAAATATGTTTAAAAGCATGATAGCCAGATTAGAGGTGTATTCTACAGGCCTAAGTCTATTACTTTCTCAGCTTCCTTGTATCTAGGGGCCCTGTGCAGTCAGGTCTTACCAAGGAAACATAACCATAAGTGTATTAGGACTTTCAGTATAGCATTTACTTTTCTGTAAAAAGGGGAAAATGTTGCTGCCTCTATTTTTCTGACTATTTCTTCCTCCAGAGAACACAATTGTGATACCTGAAAATAGAGCAGTGAGATTGCATAAGTCAACAAGCATATACTCTTAAGTTATAAACTAAAAAACAGAAGGAACAGGGGTCTTTGATGATATAATGGAGTTGTTTTCCCTGTCCTGGACTACCTACCTCCAAAATTCTTAACTGAGACCATTGGTGTTATTCTTAACTGAGCAATGGTGTTATTGCTTAAGTCACTACTGTTTAGGTACACTGTAACATGAAGCTGAAAATATTGCTATCTAATACTGCCATTTAGAAAAACTAAGATATGATTTTAGGCCACACACAAATATAAACCTAGATATAAAAATAGAGATGTAAAATTCAACATTGACATTCTTCTCATGCAATAAATTAAAAAACAACTAAGACAAATGAAAATTAACACAATGGAAAAAAAGACTGCAATATAAAAGAAGACACAGTGCTTACCTATAATGAGGAAAGAGCTTCTGCAAATATCATGAGACAAATGTACTGAAAGAAAATAGGAAAAGCACATGAACAAAAACCACTGAAAGAATTAACGTCTAGTAAAAATAAAATTATTTTCAAATTCTCTATTAAAGAAATGAATCAGAAGATTCAAAAATCTGAATTATCCATTGTTATCAAAGATTCAAGAAAGTATATACTCTTGGCAATAGGGTAAGTTGGTATAACTAATCAGGAGAGAAATTTTGCTTCAAGTGCATTTATTTTAAATGTATGTTTTAGCTGAGTAAGCAACTTTGCCTGTAAGTTTCCTAAGTAATTACAAAAGCTTTCAAATATGGGTCAGGGTGCTTGCTGCAACATTGTTTTAATATTCTCAATAAATAAATGAAGACATGCTAACGTTCACCAATGGTGACTTAGTTAATAAATGATTGTTCAAACATAGAATGGAATTCTCTCCTCTTAAAAATGAGATAAATTGATAGCCAAGTAGATGGGGGCCAAAGGGAAGGAAGCAGGGATGAAAAGTATCTGTAATCATATAGGTAAAGGAAAAACAAGCACTTTTCAGAGCACGAGAACTCTGAAATGAAATAGAATAAAATGAAATACTACATTTAAAATGTTAATAAACAAAAATAATTATATATACACTAAATAGGGGAGTCTGAAATTTAAAATTCTAGAATATATGCCAAAATTTTGACAGTATTTATTTCAGTGTAGGGTCAGACAAAATAGGGGAAATTAAATACTACTTTAAATATTTCTATGTTTTTAAATTTTTGAACAATAAACCCATTTAATATATAGACATAAAAATACACATAAGCACACGCAGCTCTCACACAGTACAACTATTGTTAAAAATAATTATTCAGATTTGCCTTATAAGGAAAAACTTGTGACAGTCTTTGAATTCATAGGAAAAAAAGTTAAGAATAAAGTTTTTAAAAATAATTTCTTTCTTTTCTATACGACTACTGTTAACATTTCTTTTTAGTTGTTTCTAAATGAATCTATCTTTGGTACATATCTATTTCCTTTTTTAATTGATTTATTTGTCACAATGTTTAACTCATAAAGATGTATAAGTTTTCCTGGGATTTATCATACTACCCAACATAGTTAAATCTCAGTTGTTAGTATTTTATTTCACAAAATTCAGTGGTGATTTGATTTGATATGGCATCAATCCAACATGAGTATTCAAGGTGGGAAAGATATATTCGTCCTTTTTAAAAATTTTTTTAATTATTATTTTTGTGGGTATATCTTAGGTGTATAATTTATGAGGATGTATGCAACCTTTCATCAAAATACTGAATAGGACAAAATATATACTCTGAAATTATTTGAAACCTAATTTACCTTGACTGCATAACATAATACTATCGTCACTAGTTTATTTTCCAGCACGTAAGTGCAGTAAGAAGAGAAATTGAGAAGGTGGAGTTCATTTCTTAATGTATTGTTCTTGAGGTGCTTATGGAACATCAAAGTCCAGAAAATTTGCAAGTACCTGCCAGGAGAATGCTCTAGCTTAAAGTTTTAAACTTAGGAATTTAAACCGTGAGTGCATGGCATAAGACCTTGAAGCTGTATAGCAGGAAAAGATAAGCGTCAAAAGTGGAAGAAAGCCTTCGGACACCATACTTCAAAAAACAGAAGAGCACACAAGGAATAGAGCAAAATTGCCTGGAGAATAGCAGGAAAAACAAAAGTATGATGCTTTAGAAATTAAGAGAGGAGAGATTTCTATAAAGAGAGCAGAGATTAACCAGGCTAAATGCTACAGTAAATCAACAAAAAGATAGCATTTAGTTATTTTCTTTGGATTTAGACCTTAGAAGACTATTAGGCCTTAGAGAAGGCAGTTTAAATTGATTTGGTAGAGGGTCCTAATTTAATGCATCTGAGCAAAATGAAAATCAAAAATCAGATAAAATGAGTGACTTTTTAAAATGTAACAAAAATAACTTGGAATTAACATAAATAGGTAATAATAACCATGATGATCTTGAAGAGGGTGGCACTTCCAGGTCCTAATGAGGCAGGGACTACTTTATTTTGCTGCAGAGGAATTACTGGAAATATGAGCAAAGCTCAGAGAATAATAATACAAAAACAACTTAATAAACCTGTTATTCTGGTAAGAGTGAGGTAGTTATTACAGGATCAAAAGCCTGAACATTTTATTAATCATGAGTTAAAAGATTAAGCTGAGATATAATTTTTCTGAGATTATAGAAAAACACAAAAAAAAGTAAAGAATTAGATAAAGAGTTAGAGCTTCTAACTTTTCAACGAATTCCTCTACATGGTTTGCATGCAAATCCAGACGTCATGGTTCCATATTAGATTTTGGAAAATATAATTTAATAATTAAAGTTAGCAGTTAAAATTTTAATTATGTAGAACCTAATTATAGAATTTAAAAATAATTTAAAATAGAATGTAGTCTGGATATTTACATAATGTATTTACATTAAAATTGTATCTGTCATTCTAAGAGAAGAAATTATTTCTTCTTGTGTGTTCACAACTGTCATTATCTTATTCCTAAACCTGCTTATTCTCCCTGACACCAGCTTCTCCATCCTACAATCCATTCTCCATCAAGATTGATTTTTTTTGTTTTAGAAGGAGTCTCGCTTTGTCACCAGGCTGGAGTGCAGTGGCATGATCTTGGCTCACTGCAACCTCTGCCTCCCAGGTTCAAGCAATGCCCCTGCCTCAGCCTCCCAAGCAAATGGGACTATAGACACATGCCACCACACCTGGCTAATTTTTATTTTTATTTATTTATTTATTTATTTTGTATCTTTGTAGAGACGGAGTTTCACCGTGTTGGCCAGGATAGTGTTGATCTCTTGACCTCGTCATCCGCCTGCCTTGACCTCCCAAAGTGCTGGGATTACAGGCGTGAGCCACCGCACCTGGCTTAGATTGATCTTTTTAAACCAAGTGTCTGAAAATGCCTTTTTAAGTTCAAAATGGTGCACTGAAAATAAGAACTTGTCTCTTTTCTCTCCTAAGTCCACAATACAATTATAGCAAATGCAAATGCTGATAGATAAAATAACCTATTGAATTTGCTTCACAAATTTGCATATCATCCTTGTGCAAGGGCCATGCTAATCTTCTCTGTATAGTTTCGATTTTAGTATATGTACTGCCAAAGCAAGCACAGGATTATTTTTAAAGAGATATTCTTAAATTCTAGGCTGAAGTTCCAAGTCATATGGGAACACTGATGGATCGAGGAATATGTGAACCTATCAATCAGGCTAAATGTGTACATGCGAACAGTCTATGATGGAGAAAAGTCCTTATCCCAGGGAGCTACCTGGATCAAAGACGGCAATGCCATGCAAGGTGGGAGTGTGAAGAACAACTAAAAACAGAGTTAACTGAAAGTCTGTCTAATGAAATATGCTAGTCAGGTGTCCCACACATCATCACTACTAGCCTCTTCCTTATTTCAATGAACACTAAGCATAAGTAGCCCAGCTTTATACTAACAGGAATACAAATTAGTACTCTTATTGAATATTAACTAATTGTACAGGGAGAGCAAAGGTTTTGAAGTTTCTAGAATGGCTTCCCATGCAAAGGATGAAGCTCTCCTCATTTTAACATCCGAAGATGCTAAAATGTTTTCTCTTCCGCTCACTCTAATTGTGATAAGCACTGTCTCTACCTGAGTTCCCAATCCTAGTCCTACCAGTAGTGCAAAAGACCTAGCAGAAAAATGGACATACACAACAGAGAAAAATCACAAGAGTCATCAGTCTTCTATTCTTAAATATAAGTGAACTAAGAACCACTATATATATGAAGCATAGAAAACCAAGATAACCAAAAAAGAGCTGACCAGTTAAGAAACAAAAGTAAATTAAAAAACATAAGAAATTTTAAAAACAAAATTCCACTGTATTTTGAGGAATTTGAAAAATTGATATATCCATTAATTTTTCTAATTCCTCAAAATACAGTGGAATTTCTTCCCATTAAGGAAGAAAAAGAGGCTCTGAAAAATAAAAGAAAATGTAAATTACACCTGCAATGTAAACATATTACTATGTTCCTGGGGTGGCTATAATTTAGTATAATAATCCAAAGAAAATTTTTATTTTCTATTTGAATTAAGAGTTTTCACTTTCTTTCCAGGAAATATTTTAATATAAGTTCTAATAAGAAGCATAATCCACAAATTTTAAATATTATGTCTTTTAATTCTCAGACGAAGGTAAACGTCAGCAATAAAGACTAACCAAAACAAGAAAAAGTAATCAAAAGCATATAGATTTCACATAAACAAATGTATACTCAGTTGCTGACTGTTTTGCTTACATATGCTTAATAAATGCACCAGTCACTGTGCTCTTTGGCAAAAGAATTGGGAGCCAGATTTGTATATTAGTAAAAGAAAATAAAACAAAACTTAAGTTTTTGTTTTGTTTCATAGTACTATAAAAGAAAAGAAAAATTATAAATGTACAATTCACATGAATGATTCACAAACTGTCACAAGTAATTGACAAACTGCTAGTTGTTTTCTTAGATATTAGTATTACTTTTCTGAAACAAATGAAAATTCTAACAAATATATATATAATAAAACATTTTCAGCTATAGGAAATTAATGTTATCTCCTTCTTACCCACAGTCTTTAATAACCACTGTGAATGAACAATTCAACCTCTCCATGAGATGAATGTACAGAAACATTATTGTATTGCCTTGTATTATAATTAACATGGATTTTGAAAAAATAAATGCCATAAGTAAAGTAGAATTGATTTATAAAAACATGTATCAATAAATATAAAAAAATTTACGATGATTGAGTCTTAGAGTAAACTCTTTGCTATGACTTGTCATTCTTTTTCACTGTGGGAGGTAAAACATATTTCGATTTTTGATATTCAACTTTTAATTCTATTCCTTAGTTCTCATAAATGGGGTCCACCATATGCATTTATGAATGCAAAAGACATTTATATAGGCACATCATTCACTGTGTTTATGCCAGAGAATGCCAAAATGTAAATCTCTCTGCAGGGTGAAATGTTTATTATTCAAACTGCAAATTGAACAGCTGCAAGGGCTGAGAAAGCATCAAAAATCACCATATAGGATACAGATTTTAATTCCTGCCCCTCACACATTTATGCATAATTACAAAACAAAAACAAACCTGCACATGTATTAGCCCACAAGGGAGGGAGACAGTGAAACCTCAATGTTAAAAAGTCAAAATATCAGTTCGAAATGTTTCTAATTTGATTCTGAAGCAAAAAGAATGGCATCTTAATTTTAAATCTCGGCCTGATTAGCTTTACTCAAATTTAAGTATGCTTGAGGCACTCTGATTTCCCTGAATTAATTTATGCTTTTTCCTCTCCCTTAGTACATTTTTTTTTCTGTTTTTCTACCTATCCTAATGCTCTTCATATTTTGCTTTTGTTTTTATTTTTGAATCTGTCGTGCATGCTGGAGTACAGTTGTGTGATTACAGCTCATTGCAGCCCTGACATCTGGGCTTAAATCCTCCCACCTCAGCCTCCTTGGGTAGCTAAGACCATAAACACATGCCAGTATGCCCAGCTAATTTCCGTTTTTGTTTTTTTTTTTCTGGACAGATGGGATCTCAGTATCTTGCTCAGGTTGGTCTCAAACTCCTGTCCTCAAAGGATTCTCATGCCTAAGCCTCCCAAAGTGCTGAACAGGCACCTGCCTGATCTAATTTATCTTTTAATGTCAACATAGTTTCTGCCTCAAAATTGTTCTCTAAATTTTGCCCAGTTTGTGTTCCTTTCTCCATTCACTTCATGCAAATTAAATGTAATGTTAGGTTTATTGTGAAATTACCATATTCTACTGTGTATTAGCGCTATTTACTTTCTGTCTCTGATGCACTTTCTTTATTAGACTGTGAGCTCATTCTGGGATTTGACTCAGAACAATTTTTGTTTCTGTTCCCCATGGTGTCAAAAACACTGTGGTTTGGATATAATTAATTTCCATAAATATTAATTTTCTTATTGTAGAACAGATGAAAAATCTAAGCATATACTTATAATATCTAAGACTTGACTAATATTCATCTTTGAAATTTCAAAATGAAGGGTATGTCAATCTTCCACTACAACCTTATAAACAAACAAACAAACAAATAAACAAACAGTTTTACATAACTACAAGCTCAGGTAACTACCTAGAAAGCCAGACAATTACCAAGATGAGTTGAGAGAAACATATGTTCATAACATAGGGGTAGCTATGGCACTGCATGTGTCAGTAATTGATATGGTTTGGCTGTGTCTCCACCCAAATTTTACCTTGAATTGTAATAATCTTCACGTGTCAAGGGTGGGTCCAGGTGGAAATAATTGAAAAATGTGGTCAGTTTCCTCATGCTGTTCTCCTGGTAGTGAATAACTCTCATGAGATCTGATGATTTTATAAATAGAAGTACCCCTGCACAGGCTCTCTTTCCTGCCGTCGTGTAAGACGTCCCTTTGCTCTTCTTTCGTCTTCTGCCATGATTGCAAGGCCTCTCCAGTCATGTGCAATGGTGAGTCCTTTAAACCTCTTTCCTTTATAAATTTCCTTTATACCAGTCTCAGGTATGTTTTTATTAGCAGCACCAGGACAGACTAATACAGTAAATTGGTACGGGGTAGTGGAGTGCTGCTGTAAAAATACTCAAAAATGTGGAAATGACTTTGGAACTGGGTAACGGGCAGAGATTGGAACAGTTTGGAGAACTCAGAAGAAGACAAGAAAATGTGGTAAAGTTTAGAACCTTCTAGATATTTGTCAAATGGCTTTGACCAAAATGCTGATAGTGATATGGACAATAGATTCAGGCTGATGTGGTCTCAGATGGAGATAAGAATCTTGTTAGAACTGGAGCAAAGGTGATTCTTGCTGTTTTAGCAAAAAAACTGGTGGCATCCTGTTCCTGCCCTAGAGATCTGTGGAACTTTGAACTTGAGAGAGATGATTTAGGGTATCTGGTAGAAGAAATTCCTAAGCACCAAAGTGTTAAAAAGGTGACTCGAGTACTGTTAAAAGCATTTGGTTTTATGTACTCACAAAGATATAGTTTGGAATTAGAACTTACATTAAAAAAAAAAAAAAGCAGAGAGTAAAAGTTCAGAACTCTTGCAGGCTGACAATGTGATAGAAAAGAAATACCCATTTTCTGAGGAGAAATTCAAGCCATCTGCAGAAATTATCATAAGTAATGAGGAACCAAATGTTAATCACCAAGCCAATGGAAAAAATGTCTACAGGGATGTCAGAGGACTTTACAGCAGCCCTTCCCATTACAAGCTGGGAGACCAAGGATGAAAAAATGGTTTCTGTGGGCCAGGCCAGGGCCTTGCCACTTTATGCAGTCTCAAGACTTGGTTACCTGCATCCTAGCTGTGGCTAAAAGAGGCCAACATAGAGCTCAGGCCATTGCTTCAGAGGGTGCAAGTCCCAAGCCTTGATGGCTTACAGGTAGTGTTGGTCCTGCAGGTACATAGAAGTCAAGAATTGAGGTTTGGGAATCTCCACCTAGATTTCAAAGAATGTATAGAAATGCCTGGATGTCCAGGCAGAAGTTTGCTGCAGGAGTGGAACCCTCACTGCTAGGTCAGTGTGGAAGGGAAACGTAGGGTGGGAGCCCCCACACAGCACTGAGGGCACTGGGGCACTGCCTAGTGGAGCTGTGAGAAAAGGCAATTGTCCTCCAGACTCCAGAATGGTAGACCCACTGACAGCTTGCACCGTGTACCTGGAAAAACTACATAGTACTACAGTCATAGTACTATGAAATCAAACAAAAAATTAAGCTTCTGTTTTATTTTCTTTTACTAATACACAAATCTGATTTCTAATTCTTGTGCCAAAGTGCAGAGATTGGTGTATTTATTAAGCATATGTAAACATATATAAAAATAATCTAATTAATATCTTGTGGAATATAAAAAAATCTAGCTAACAAGGATAAGAAACTGTTTTTTAAAAGGATATTTGGTGGTTCCCATGGTCTTTCTATAAAGCTGTCCAAGACCATGGGAACCCACCTCTTGCATCAGCATAACCTGGATGTGAGACGTGGAGTCAAAGGGGATCATTTTGGAGCTTTAAGATTTGACTTCTTCACTGGATTTCAGACTTGTGTGGGACCTGTAACCTCTTCGTTATGGCCAATTTCTCCCATTTGAAATGCATGTATTTACCCCATGCCTGTACCCCCATTGTATCTAGGAAATAACAAACTTGCTTCTGATTTTACAGGCTGTTAGACAGAGGGACTTGCTTTGTCTCAGATGAGACTTTGGATTCCGGAATTTTGTGTTAATGCTGAAATAAGTCAAGACGTGGGGAGACTGTTGGGAAGCATAATTGCTTTTAAAATGTAAGGACATGAGATGTTGGAGGGGATGGGGCAGAATGATATGATTTGGCTGTGTCCCAACCCAAATCTCATCTTGAATTGTAATAATCCCCAGGTGTCAAGGGCAGGGCCAGGTGGGAATAATTGAACCATAGGGGCAGTTCCCGCATATTGTTCTTGTGATAGTGAATAAGTCTCATGAGATCTGATGGTTTCATAAACAAGAGTTCCCCTGCACAAGGTCTCTTGCTCACCACCATGTAAGATATGCCTTTGTTCTTCCTTTGTCTTCCACCGTGATTGTGAGGCCTTCCCAGCCATGTGGAACTGTGAGTCCATTAAACCTCTTTCCTTTATAAATTACCTAGTCTCAGTTATGTCTTTATTAACAGTGTGAGAACAGACTAATACAATAATCTTACATCTTGGATGTTATAAACACTATTATTATCTTGACTTCAGTAGTAAAATATCTAAACTGCAATTTTAGAATTTGGAACACATAAATATAACATATATTATAAAATGGGTTTGGGCAATATTAAAATATGAGTGTCACTCTGTAACTCAAAACCAGAATCTTAAGATAAATTAACTGGCCAATTTTATGTCTACTCAATACATAAACAGGTTATTCATTGATTGACACATGGGAGGACTAAATAATACATATTCACTATTCTGATAATATTTCTAGGAGACAAAAAAAACTGGTAATAGAACATCAAAAATGTTCTCTGGAGAAATTAAATAAAGAACAAAAACTGCCCTACAAATTTTGGAAATACCTCAAAAAATCATATTTTTTACCAAATCACCATATAGTGTGGAAAATTGATGGTCAAGTCCTGCTCCTGAGACCTGCTATTTTACTTCCTCTGGCATAAACATAAAATATACTATCTGAAAATCCCCAGACATTTAAGAAAGTTTTCAGAAAAACAAAAATAAAAACATACAAGAAATAGATATATCGCAAGTAGAAAGAAAAAAGATTGGGGGAAAACCCCAATTAATAACATAATTAATATCTTGTGGAATACTAAAAAAAAAACTACCTAACAAGGATAAGAAACTATTTTTTGAAAGGATATTTGATGGAGGCAGGAGGAGTTGAAAATAGGATATTAAAATTTAAAAGTAACTTAGGATTAGAAAGATAAATTGAGAAAACTTGCCAGAAATTTAATCAAACAATAACAACAACAAAACAGAAGAAAAATAAGAAAGCAAAGAAATAAAAGGGAGAAGGAGAAAGAGAGAAAGAATGGGAATAAAAGAGCAAGTTAAATTTAAATATTCCATTGTCAGAGGACCATGGGTTTACTTTGGCCAGTAAAAAGAGAAATAATCATTGCAAGCAAAGTTGTATTCACTGAAAGACCAGGCTACTCTGATATAGAAGAAGCTAATCTAATAGCTCTGTATGCTCTGTTTCATATTTTATGAAGTTGGTTGACCTTCTGGATTCCTGGTTTTGCATCTGTGGATTCAACCAAGCGTGGATCAAAAATATTCAGAAAAAAAATGTAATAAAACTTCAAAAACCAAAACCTGAATTTGCTATGCTGAGTACTATGTTGAATCTACATAAATGAAGTATGCATTTTAATAGATATTGTAAATAATCTAGAGATGACTTAAAGTATAGGGGAAAAAGTTTGTAGGTCACATGAAAATACAAGATCATTTCCTATAAGGGACTTAAGCATCTAGAAATTGGGGTATCTGGGGGTGTTCTGGAACCACTCTCCCAAAGATTCCAAGAGACAACTATACTCTTTTTCAAAATACAATATTTCATTTCTTCTATGAAAAAGAATTATACACCAGGTATGGTGACTCATGCCTGTAATCTGAGCACTTGAGAAGCCAAGGTAGGCAGAACGCTTGAGCCCAGGAGTTCGAGACCAGCCTGGGAAACATGATGAAACCCCATCTCTATCAAAAATATAAAAATTAGCTGGGCATGATGGCCCACATCTATAGTCCCAGGTATTGGTAGGCTAAGGTGGGAGGCTCACTTAGCCTGGAAGATTGGTTCTGCAGTTACCTATGATCATGCCACCTGCACTCTAGCGTGGGCAACAGAGTGAAATTTTGTCTCAAAAAAAAAAAACTATATATGATTTATGAAAAAGTCTGATATGGTTTGGCTGTGTCCCCACCCAAAATCTCATCTTGAATCATAATCCTCATAATCCCCACATGTCAAGAGAGAGACCAGGTGGAGGTAATTAAATCATGAAGGCAGTTTCCCTTATGCTGTTCTCTTGATCTCATGAGATCTGATGGTTGTATAAGTGTTCAGTAGTTCCTCCCGAGTTCATTCTTTTTCCTGCTGCCTTGTGATAAAGATGACTTGCTTCGCCTTTGCCTTCTGCCATGATAGTAAGTTTCTTGAGGCCTCCCAAGCTATGCAGAACTGTGAGTCCACTAAACCTCTTTCTTTTATAAATTACTCAGTCTAGGATGGTTGTTTATAGCAGTGTGAAAATGTGCTAATACAGTAAATTGGTACCCATAGAGGGTGGGGTACTGCTTAAAAGACACCCAAACATGTGAAAGCAACTTTGGAACTGGATAACAGGCAGAGGTTGAACCAGTTTGGAGGGCTCAGAAGACAGAAAGACATGGAAAATTTTGGAACTTCCTAGAGACTTGTTGAATGGCTTTGACCAAAATGCTGATTGTGCTATAGAAAATAAGTCCAGACTGAGGTGCTCTCAGATGGAGATGAGGAATTTGTTGGGAACTGCAATAAAGGTGACTCTTGCTATGCTTTAGCAAAAAGATTGGTGGCATTTTGCTTCTGCCCTAGAGATCTGTGGAACTTTGAATTTGAGAGAGATGATTTAGGGTATCTGGAAGAAGAAACTTCTAAGCACCAAAGGGTTTGAGATTTGACCTGGCTGCTGTTAAAAGTATTTAGTTGTAAGCATTCATAAAAAGATGGTTTGGAATTGGAACTTATGTTTTAAAAAGAAGCAGAGCACAAAAGTCTGGAAAATTTGCAGACCAACCATACGGTAGAAAAGAAAAATTCATATTCTGGGAAGAAATTGAAGCTGACTGCAAGAATTTACCTAACTAACAAGAAGCCAAATTTTAATCACCAAGACAATGGGGGAAATGTATCCAGGGCATGTGAGAGGTCTTCACAGCAACCCCTCCCTTCATACGTTTGGAGGCATATGAGGATAAAGTTGTTTCATGGGCTGGGCCCAGAAACTTGCTGCTTTGTGGAGTCTCAGAACTTGGTTCCCTGTGTTCCAACTGTGGCTAAAAGGGGCCACTATAGAGTTGAGGTCGTTGCTTCGGAGGGTACAAGCCCCAAGCCTTGGAATCTTACATGTGGTGTTGAGCCTGCAGGTGCACAGAAGTCAAGAATTGAGGTTTATGAACCTCAACCAAGATTTCTGAAGATGAGTGGAAACACCTGAATATCCAGCAAAAGTTTGCTGCAGGGGTGGAGACTTCACGGAGGGCCTCTGCTAGGCAGTGTGAAAAAAAAATGTGGGGTTGGAGCCCTCAACCAGAGCCCCCACTGGCGCACTGCCTAGTGGAGATGTGAGAAGGAGCCATTGCCCTCCAGACCCCAGAATGGTAGATCTACCAACAGCTTGCACTGTGCACCTGGAAAAGCCGCAGGCAGTCAATGCCAGCCTGTGAAAGCAACTGTGAGGAAGCTGCATTCTGCAAGGCCACAAGGGTGGAGCTGCTCAAGACTGTGAAAGAATTCCTCTTGCATCTGTGTAACCTGGATGTGAGACATGAAATAAAAGGAGATCATTTTGAAGCTTTAAGATTTGACTGCCCCGCTGGGTTTTGGACTTGCATGGGGTCTGTAACCCCTTCATTTTGGCAAATGGCTCCCATTTGGAAAGGGTGTAGTTACCCAATGCCTGTATCACCATTGCATCTAGGAAGTAATTAACTTGCTTTTGATTTTACAGGCTCATTAGTGGAAGAAATTTGCCTTGTCTCAGATCAGACTTTGGACTTGGACCTTTGGGTTAATGCTGGAATAAGATTCTGGGGGACTATTGGAAAGGCATGGTAGTGTTTTGAAATGTGAGTACATGAAATTTGAGAGGGGCCAGAGGTAAAATAATATGGTTTAGCTGTGTCCTCAGCCAAAACCTCATTTTGAATTGTAATCTCCATAAATCACATAATTTCCACATGACAAGGGAGAGAACAGGTGGAGGTAACTGAATCATGGGGGCAGTTCCCTCCATACTGTTCTCATGATATTGAGTTCTCACAAAATCTGATGGTTTTGTACATGTTTGGTAGTTCTTCCTGCTTTCATTTTTCTTCCTGCCACCTTGTGAAGAAGATGCCTTGCTTCCCCTTTACCTTTCACCATGATTGTAAGTTTCCTGAGGCTTCCCCAGCCATGCAGAACTGTGAGTCAATTAAATCTCTTTCCTTTATAAATTACTCTGTCTCAGGCAGTTCTTTATAGTAGTGTGAAAATGGACTAATACGGAGTGCTTGAAGTACTTTGCAAAGGTGACTCAGCTCTAATCATAATGGGACATAATGCACTTCTTTTGAGAGGTCCCTCTGTGACTCATATTCTATGGTTATTGCAGGTCTCAAGGTTTTTTATTTTATTTTCGTGGGTACATAGTAGGTATGTATACTTATGGGGTACACGAGATGTTTTGAAGGTCTCAAGTCTTCTCCAAAAAAATGGATTCTGAATTTTCACAAACTCTAATCCAAAATGAGTATTTCCATAGCATGCCACACTAACAGCTTTTGGGGTCATTTGGAGCTACTGCGGACCTGTACCAAATTATTATCTGTGAACATTAGGTTAAGCACCAAAAAGCTCCATTTTTCCAAATCTCAGAACTTCAAACAAGCATTTTTATAGGCAAGACAGATGGTAAAGTTTAACTTGATTGATTCTTGAGGACCCAGCCTCCAGATAGGGAATTAGCTTGCAGAACTTCTGATAGAATGCTGAGGGTGACTTAGAACCAACCACATGATAAAACAGCTATAATAGCAAGGTTTAGAGTCCAGTACTTTGTCATTCCAGGGTTAGAACTGGTTTTCCCTCAGTTATGAATGCTGACTAGAGGAATACTGCTGATAACCAAGATTCTGACACATCTTACTGCTAACAGGATTAGTTTATATTCAAGAATGATAGCCGAAAGTACAACTGTGATGGCATGGGAGCCAAGCAATTAGAATACATGCTATAATTGATGGAATTCTAAAGATTTCTCCCCAAATTTTCCATATCCTTGTTATTTGATCAACACTAGCCTAGATTTAACCAAGGCTACCAATCAGTAGACCTTAAGATGGGAATAGCATTCTGAATTATGTAGGGGATTCTATGTAATCACATGAGACCTAAATAGCAGATGAGGCATCAGAGATGGAGATCAGACAAATCGCTTGCCCTGAGATGCAGGGGCCCCTGTGGAGCTAAGGATGGTTCCCCAGCTGACAACCATGATCCCGGGTCCTCAGTTCTACATACTCAAGGTAATGGATTATGCCAACAAACTAAAGGAGTTTGGAAGTGGATTCTTTCCAGGGCTTCCCACTAGGAAGAGCCCAATTGACCAACACCTTTCAATCTCATGTGACCCAGATCAGAAAACCCACTTGAGATTGTTAACATTGAGTGCCAACTTCATCGTATCGAAGGTTGCAAAGTATTGTTACTAGGTATGTCTGTGAGGGTGTTGCCAAAGGAGATTAATATTTGAGTGAGTGGACTGGAGAGGCAGACCCACCCTCAGTCTGGGTGAACACCATCTAATCAGCAGCCAGCATGGCTAGAATAAAGCAGGAAGGAAACGACAGAAGAGCAGACTTGCTGAATCTTTTGGCTTTCATCTTTCTCCAGTGCTGAATGCTTTCTGCCCTTGAGCATCAGACCCCAAGTTCTTTAGCTTTTGGACTCTTGAGCTTACACCAGTGGTTTTCCAGGATTTCTCAGGTCTTCGGCCAAAGACCGAAGGCTACACTATGGGCTTCCTTACATTTGAGGTTTGGGGACTCACACTGATACACCAACGGCTTCCTTCCTTCTTACCTTGTAGACGGCCTATCGTGGGACTTTATCTTGTTATCATGTGAGTCAATTCACCTTAATAAATTCCCTCTCATATATGCATATATCCTATTAGTTCTCTCCCTCTAGAGCACCCTGACCAATACACCATTCAAGCCTACTCAGACTTCTGTCACACAGAAGTGTGAGGCGACAAATTTGTGTTGTTACATGCTGCTAAATCTGTGGTAATTTGTTAGAGCAGCAATAACAATGACAAAAAAAAACCTAATGTAAGTGTCAACCAATTTGTATAACATGCATGCAGGCACATAATTGCTAAATATCAGCCCAGACTATGCCATAAAATGTTTTACCTAGAACTAGTAGCACTGCTGTCAACATAAATAGCAAAGAGAGGGGCTCTCTAAAAGACAAGATGTTTGTTTGAGAATACAGCATTACCATTGGAGCATGCCTACCATAGTAAACCATGCTCATATTCAGGAAGGTAAAGAAAGACAAAGGTTTTTAACAGAAAAAATGAGTAGTACATAATTATTTTGAAATAATTATCTTGGACTACAAAAATCAATAAAAAAGGTAATGCCAATCTGAGGTTGCACAGGCAGTTACTGGGCAGACATTCTTGCAGAAGTTCTTTTTGTGTAGGGTTGTGGTGGCCTTTGTGCAAGGTTGTCGTTTTGTAGTCTTTTTTATTATCAGGCGTGCAAGCACGAGAACCTTCTCTTCATGGCCTTTTCAGGCTTTATTTGTCAGGGGTTTCCTAATGGAGTCATTAGTGATTCCACTTTGATTCTGACAACTTTAATATTGCCAAACTAACTGCTGAAATATAGAAAGCGTGTTTCTTGCATATTTTTTTCTGTATGCTATCTGCAAGCCTATATAGATAAAATAGATACCAGAGTCCTCATTCTCCATGTACCCTAGTTCCATTTTGTACCACTACTTGTTAGCAACAACAAAGAGGACTAATTGCCTAATAATTTTATTCCTAGGACTCTAAATCACCCAAATAATTCTAGATGCTCATATATTTGATGTATAAGGTTGCTCACTATGCTATATATAATAATAATGTTTGAATATATTATGATGTAATTATTAGACGAAATGATATGCAAACCTTGAAATACATTTGTAGGGATCCAATTGTCATATGTAATTGGAAAGTAGGAGAGTAAATTGTATCAACAGTCTGAGGAAATTTGATTAAAAATACAAGTAGAACTGCACACACAGGAAAGACTGGAAAGAAGCACATTATGTTTGAGAGGTTATTAATATGTGGTAAGGTTTTAGGAATTTTTATTATTTGCATATTTTACAAATGATCTATATATTATTTGTAAAATATGCAACAAATTGCTACTTTGTAATATAGAAAATTTTTGTAAAAAAGCAACCTAGCACCACTTTGCATACAAACATTCTAGAAATATCCAGATTTAGAAATTACTTAGTCCACTGTGTTGCTATGGAAGAATACCTGAGACTGAGTAATTAATATATTTTTTTAAAATGTTTATTTGGCCCATTGTTCTGCAGGTTGAAAAAGAAGCATGGTGCCGGCATCTGTTTCTGGCGAGGGCTTCAGGCTGCTGCCACTCATGGCAGAAGGGGAAAGGCAGCCAGTGTTTCTAGAGATCACATGGTGAGAGAATAAGCAAGAGAGAAGAGGGAAGTGCAGAGTGAGAATTCATCATTACTGCCAGGATGGCACAAAGTCCATTTGCATAGGATCCAACCCCATGACCCAAGCACCTCCTATTAGGCTCTGCTTCCAACGTTGGGGATCAAAGTTCAACATGAGGTTTAGGGGACAAACATCCAAACTATAGCAAGTAGCTTCAAGAAAAGCTTAGGTCTATGATATATTGCCCTAGAATCATCACCTCGGTTTCGTAGTTTGCCGTTTCTGTCCTTCATGTCACAATTGCACTCGACCCTTAAGAGCATCAACATATCCTGAATTCTGAACAGGAGTCTTCTACTAAGTCACAATAAATAAAGTATTTTTTTATTTTTCAACCTACTACTTCATGATTTTAGAAAACATTAAGACAGGTAAATCATTGGGAAATTGCTATCTTAATTTTTCACTTTAAGTAACAATCTTACATAAATGACATCTATATAGAATAGTTCATTTGTAATTTTCCTTTTCAAATTCTTCATGCTATTATTTCCTTGTATTAATATTATACATATTAAAATGGTGTTTGTATATGTTATACATATTATTATACATATTAAATATTTAGTATTATATATTAAAATAGTGTTTGCAAGAGTTTTAAATTAAGTTCATTATTTTAAAAATTACATAGATGTGCTTATAAATACAGAGACTGTATCAAAATTATTTTAGTTCTTCAAATCATGTTTAGCCATCTATTTTAAAGCTTAATAACCTAAGTACATATCAGCTTTCATGAATAAACACATCTTATTTTTCATTAATTTTATTCTAGAAGTATAAATAAATGTTCATGTAAAAGCAAATTTGGTAAAATTGTTTTGGAAAGCATTTTGACAAGATAGACAAAGAGTATCAAAATGTTCAAGCACTATAACCCAGAAGCCCACCTGGAAATTTATCTTCATGAAATTATTCAGAAGAAAAAAGAACAGAAAAAAATGATGGATATTTATTTCCATTTTAAAAATTTTATTACAATTATGAGCATTAAAAATCTATAACCATCTATTGTGAATTATTTGAATTTCTCAACTACCTATCCCAGGCTAAATTTAACCTGGTAACACTCCAGTTTGCAAAGGAATGAATTAGACATTTAGTACTCAGCGAAGGAAAGGTTTTAATCTGCTTGCCAGACTAATAACAAGTGAAAGTTACATTCCTTGAAATAACATTCTATTTATCAAACTAGCTATGAAAAATTCTTTATGATTATCTCTTTGCAGATAAATAAATGACTCAATTTATAAATGAAATTCCCTCTCTGGTATAAATTTGTATTATATTAGTTTGCAGATGAATTCCGTTCACCATCTGAATTTTCAAACCTGCAGTAAGCATTAGCAGTGTTTCACTGCAATGATATGCTGCAAATAAGTATATGTGATATAAGAAATATACCACAAAAGAAATAACTAGCAGCATATCATTGCAGCAAAACATATTTATTTCTTATATACTACAAAAGAAATAACTAGGAGCATATCATTACTGGAAAATTCGAGATTAAAATATTTCCTTTTCTAAAATGTAGATAAAACGTTGGAAAACTATCGGTACTGAACTTGTGAAAGTAGAGCTAGCATCTAACAAACCATATGTGGTTGCCATATGTTACTGTTTGTTTTCAATGTTGGTTCCACTGGTGACCTAGGTGTAGGTGTTACAAATAAAGTGTAAAGTAATCTAAGGACACAGCAAGCAAAGGGCAAACAAGATAGAGTGTAAGTAATTGTGATGTTTATCTATAGACCTTATGTAACATGTTACCTGTATTGAACTCAGGTTAGATTTATACATGACAGATTTATGATGATTTTAAAGAGCTAAAGGCATTATTGATTCTTTATGGGTTTTTGTGATATTTTACTTTGCTTTGTTTAAATTTAGCATTCATAAAGGAGTATGAATTTGATATCCAAGCTTAGCATCTGACTGAGTAACCAAATGTTTGAACTTCAGAAGTATGAACGCTTTTGTGATTGTTAATTATATGTGTTAAAATGACTGGGCAAAGAAATGCCCAAGAGCCTATTGAGCATTATTTCTGGGTGTGATTTGTGATACTGTGAAGTAATAAGAAATATATATTTGGTCTCCACCCCTGGATCCCAGCACAGAACTCCTAAAACTCTTGTAATTTCTTGAGCAGTAGGAGTGCTAGGTGAACCTGGTCTTTGATCCAGGTTCTTGATGCAGAGACCCTCATTAATCCCTTGAACTTTCCGGTATAATAGGAACATCTCTTGTTCTAATAAGTAACTGTTGGTGAGCTCCCAGATAGTCTCAGGATGGGGCTGGTTACCAAGAGAGACAACCATGTGATTAGGTTGGAACTTTGAAGTCTCAACCTCTAACCTCTGGGGACACAGGGAGAGAGGCTAAAACTTGAGTAGATAAGCAATGGCCTATGATTTAATCAGTTGTGCCTATATAATGAAGCCACCAAAAAGAGGACTGGGTTTGGGGTGCTTCAGGATTGCCTCATGCATGTAGAAACCTAGATGGTAGCATACTCAGAGAGGTTATGGGAACTCCACTCTCCTTCCCCTAGACCTCTTCATCTGTTCATCTGTATCCTTTATCATATCCTTCATTTATGTAACAAATCAGTAACTGCCAGTATTTCCCTGAGTTCTGTGAGCCATCCTAACAAATTAATCAAACCCAGGAGTGGGTCATGAGAACCTGATTTGTAGCCTGCTGGTAAGAAGTATAAATGACAACCTATTCCTTGTGATTGGCATCAGAAGTGAGGGAGCATTCTTTTGGAACTGCTCCCTTAACCTGTAGGATCTGACTCTAACTCCAGGTAGATAGTGTAAGAATCAAATTGAATTATAGGACACCCAGTTGGTGTCCTGTTCGCGTGTGAAGAAAAACCCATAAACATTCATTGTCAGAAAGTGAGTGCTGAGTAGCGTGTGAGAATAGAAAAAACAAATTTGTTTTTTTCTATCTCTCACAGACTGTGAGGGTGTTCCCTGAAGAGATTACTCTTTGCATTAGTAGACTAAGTAAGGGTCTCTCTCACCAAAGTGAGTGGGCAACATCCAATCCACTGAAGGATAGACTAAATCGAACAAAAAAGGTAAACAAAAAGGCGCTCTCTTCTTCAGCTGGGGCATCCATCTTCCCCTGCCCTCAGACATCAGCATATATGTTAATAATGTTTGTATGCATTTAGACTCTGGGACCCACATTGGCTTCCTTGATTCTTAGGCCTTCAGGCTTGGATTGGAACTATACCACCTGCTTTTTTTGTGTGTCTCCAGCTTGCAGATGGCAAATTATGGAGCTTCTCGGGCTCCATAGTCCCAGTAGCCAATCCCTCCCAATATATCCTCTCTATCATTTGTTTGCTTCCTATTGGTCCTGATTCTCTGAAAAACCCTGACAAATACACCCTATATCTGAATCTTGGGATCTTCAGTTAATAGGGTTTCAAAATGGTCTCAGAACTTTATAGTAAAATGTCTCTTCCCCTGTTTTTGCTTGTGATACCTCCAGGAAATTTTATGTTTCCAATTAATAAATGTGGAGTGCCATGGATTTGTGGTGAAGTGATTTCCCTCTTAGGTTCTCATTATATTTTATGGTTAGTGATAATGATATTTGCCTATAATTTCTTTTAAGCAAGCTTGGTTAACAGTAATTAAAGTTATTTTTTAAAAATTCTAAACTTATTGTCTGTATTTCATTCCCTTCCCTTTGATTCTGCAAACCACTGAAATATAGTTTCCAACCCCACCATTTAAATAAAATTGACCTTTCTGTAATTGGTAAAGGTATTTAATTGTTAGACCCCATGGAAATGTTTAAATATTGAATGAAAAGCAAGAAGAAATCTATAAAATTATTAATTTGTTCTTCAATTTCTAGCTTTAAAAATAAAAACTCTAATAATATTTGTTTCTTAAGATGGTCATTCAACAGTTGTCTAAATAAGTAGAAATCTTTAGACCCTAAATCTAACCATTTTGTTTTGTTTGGGAGGTTTGGATTTGTGGTAAGTGCTAACTGTTTGCAAAGTGAAGAACTGAAGCAGTCAAGTTCATCAGGTGGTACCTGATAAAACCATAGCTGCAACTGGTTAGCCTCATAGATTCAGCCTGTGCCTCCTCCCAGAGAAACCTGATGCAGCAGCATGATCACTCCCATCCTGCTGGCTAAAAAGAATACTCTCTCTTTCTCTACCCTGCCTGAAGAAAAAATAACAATTGCATTAGTAAAACCAGAAGCTACACTGTGAGATCCTATTTTCTTTCCATACAGATAGCATCTGCCCAGTAGACTTCAGATGGTGGCATAACATTGTGGGATATATCTTTTGATTATTGACTTCCTTTCCTTTATGGAACTGGGAGGATGGAGAAAAGAGTCAATTAGACATTGCATTTGACCACAAGGTATATGTGAGCAGTCTTTCACTGACATTAGGTGCAAACAAAAGGACAAGATACTATGTGAACTGTGAGACAGGACTTGACCACCACAGCTACAGTTTCTTTTATTTCCTTGCAATTTGTGACACCATTCATCACTTCCTTATGTAATTCTGTCACATCTTAGTTTCAGAAAAACCACACTGTTATCTTAGACATCTTTCTTACACTGCTATCTTACACATCTTTCATCTTGCAAGACTTGACCACCACAACTACAATTTCTTTTGTTTCCTTGGAATTTGTGATACCATTCATCACTTCCTTATTTAAGTCTGTCATGTCTCAGTGTCAGTAGAATCACACTGCTGTCTTACACTGTCTAAGTCTTCCCTTTCAGTTTGCTTTAAGAAAGGTTAAAGAACCCATGGTCTTTAAACAAGGGTGTCCCAATTTCCCATACTTGAACTTCCTCTTCATGCAATAATTTTTCAGCAGTGTTGATCTATCTAAACCATGGGTTCAATTACTGTGCATACAGCTGTTTCACTTCTAAGAGGCAGGCAAGTTTATTTTAACAAGCTATCAGTTTTTCCACCTTTGATGTCCCATGAGCCTCTCAAGCTAAATTAATGTAACCACACTCTACCCCCAAATCTTCTTCTGCAATCCCTCACATATATGTGTACTATCAATTGCCCAAGGTGGGAACATTCTTAAGATAATTCTCTTCCTTCCTTTCCCGTAAATCGATTGAGTCACCAAGCACCACCTATTCTTTTTAAATCCCTTAGAGACCTCCCTCCTTTCATTTTTATTTAATACCACCTCAATATTATAGTTCAGGATTAGATTATTTTGATTTTGAATTGTAACTAAAATAATATAGCTGGTTGTTTCTCCTATCATACAAATCATTCTTCACACTCTCACTAATTTAGTTTTTCTGAAACAAGAGCCTAATAGTGTCTTTATCATACTTTAAATTATATCATTTTTCAATCTATATTCCAAGATAAAAGCCAATGTCTTCTCCATAGTATACAGCCTTATACCAATGACTCCTTCCCAATCTTTCCAGGGATTATTAGTTTGGATAGTGTTAGTTGCTATAAAAAAATTTTTCCAACAGAAGTTATTTCTCCCTTATATGACTATCAAGCTGAGAGTTTCTGGCTAATGGACAGCTTTTATTCATGTGGAATTGCAGGGTTAAGGCATTCTTTTGTTTGTATTTCAGCCATCCCTTAAGATCTCATCATCTTCTGCAACAAACCAACGGATGGAAAACAGCAGTGAAGGCTCACCTATTATAAATTATTGCTTAGAAATTAAACACTTGTTTCTTCTCATATTCTAATTGACTAGGATTCAGTCATGTGGCCACATTTCTATGTAAGGAAATACAGTCCCAGGTAGACAGCCACTTGTCAGCAACAATTCTATCCATGAAAGAGAGAACAATAATTTTGATCCACAGTTAATTGTCTCTTCCTCAAAATCAGGAGTCTCTGTAAACTCCATACCTTGCTCCATCTTGCACTGCAGTCATATTTAACTGCTTGCATTCTTAAAATACACCATGTCCTTTCTTTGTGTTGCTGTCTTTTGCTTGTGGATATCTTCTACTCTTCTTTCAACACTTAGCTGAGAAATCATCTCGAGAGGCTGAGGCAGGAGAATTGCTTGAACCCAGGAGGCAGAAGTTGCAGTGAGTTGAGACTGTGCCACTGCACTCCAGTCTGGGTGACAGAGTAAGACTGTCTCAAAAAAAAAAAAAAGAAATTTGTGTTGATAATATAATCAAAAAATTAAAATTCTTTGGTAAGGCTAGTTTCTTCCTTCACAAGGTCAGCACTGAGATGTTATTTCTGGATTACCCTCCTTATGTATTCTATATAACCCAATTTAGAAAAAGGGAAATGGACTAGACAATTCTTCAAAAATGACATAAGAATAGTCACTTCTTCAAAAATGGCATAAAGATAGCCAACAGGTATATGAAAAAGTGCCCAACATCACTATTCATCAGAAAAATGCAAATCAAAATTACTATGAAATATTATGTCACACCTGTTGAGATTGGTATTATCAAAAAGACAACAGATAACAAGTGCCAGCAAGGGTGTAGAGAAAAGAGAATCCCTGTGCACTGTTGGTGGGAATGTAGACTGGTGCAGCCATTATGAAAAACAATATGGAGGTTCCTACAGAAATTAAAAATAGAACTACCATATGACCCAGAAATCCCTCTTCTGGGTATATACCAAAAGAAAATGGAATCACTATCTCCTGAAGATAGTTGCACTCCCATGTTCATTGCAACATTATTTAGAATAGGCAAGATATGGAAACAATCTAGGTGTCCATCAATGGACAAATGTATAAAGAAAGATACATATACTCCGTTGTGTGTGTATACATTGACAGAGACACACACAAAATGGAATCTTACTCAGCCTTATAAAAGAAGGAAATCCTGCCAGGTGCTATCACATTGATGGACCTGGAGGACATTATGCTAAATGAAGTAAGCCAGATACAGAAAGAAAAATTTTGCATGATCTCACTTATAGCTGAAATTAAGAAAAGAAAAGGTCAAACATTTATAATAGTGGTTTATAGCGGGGTCCCCAGGCCCCAGGCCACAGACCTGCACTTGAGGGATCTAGGTGCATACTCCTTATGAGAATCTAATGCCTGATGAGCTGAGATGGAGCTGAGGCAGTGATGCTAGTGCTAAGCAGCAGCTGCAAATACAGATTAACATTAGCAGAGAGTTTTGACTGCACAGAGACCATAATAAATACATTGCTTATAGACTCACATCAAAACCCTACCAGTGAGGGGCAAGTGACAAGTGATAATTAAGATGCATCTGGTGTCAGGCTTTATAGTGGAAAATTGATGTACTTCAATTGTATAACTGCACCTGATGGCAGGCTTTAAGTCAGAATCCAACACTTATTTTAGTCTGTGCATGCTCCACCCATTATTTTACAGCTTTCATCTGCACCTCTTTCCCAAGCTGTGCACTTGTCTTAGTCACAGTTTTGCTAAGCTCACAAGCTAACCCTAGCCAAAATGAGTGAAAAACAAGCATCACTGGACAGCTTCTTTGAAAATGGAGAAAGACCCAATGATGAGACAGCAGAAGACTCTAAGACTGTGGAACTAAAGAAAGCTGCATTTAAAGGAAAATACCCAGTCCTACTTAAATTACAGGTTTATTACAACAGGTGGTTCACATTCTCCAAGCCTGCTTTGTATAATATGTGGTGACCAGCTATCCAGTGATGCTATGAAATCTTCAAAACTGCTTTGCCGCATGGAGACCAAGAGCCCTGCATTAAAAGACAAGCCTTTGGAGTTTTTTGTGAAAAAAACAAAACAAAACAAAACATGAAAACATGAACACAAAGAACACATAGAAGCAATTATTGAAGGCCACCATGTCACCAAATGTATCTTCACCAAGCACTCATCCTTAGTGGCTAACCGCATTGCTAAAGCTAAGAAGTCCTTTACTATTGGTGAAGAATTGATCCTGCCTGCTGCTAAGGACATTTGTTGTGAACTTTTAGGAGAGGCTGCAGTTCAAAAGATGGCACATACTCCTCTTTCAGCTAGCACCATAACTAGATGAATTGATGAAATAGCAGACAATATCGAGGCACAATTGTTAGAGAGGATTAATGAGTCACCATGGTATGTAAACCAGGTTGATGAGGCTACCAATGTTGACAACAAAGCAACAATGTTTTTTGTGTGTATGATTTATTTTTCAGGAAGCATGTGCACAAGGATGTGTCATGTGAGCTTTTGTTGCCGATCAAAACCACAGCTGCAGAACTATTTAACTCTTTAAATGACTACAGATCAGGAAAAGTGAATTGGTCAATATATGCAGGTATATGCATGGAAGGAGCGGCTGCCATGACTGGAAGGCTTTCTGGTTTCACCACCCTGGTCAAGGAGACAAGAATGTGAGTATATGCACTGTGTCATCCGTAGAAAAATGCTGGCTAGCTGAAAAATCTCACCTGAACTTAACAACATTTTGCAGGATGTGACAAAAATTATCAACCACATGAAAGTACATTCTCTTAACTCACATCTATTTGTGCAGCTCTGTGAGGAGATGGGCACAAAGCACAAATGTCTTCTCTTATCACAAAGTTTCACAAAAAACTCCAAAGAAGTGAGGCGGCTTTCTAAAGGTAGGTCACTGGCCAGAATTTTTGAATTATGAGAGCTGCTCCAGAGATTTCTTTTAGAAAAACGGTCACCACTGGCGACACATTTCAGTGACACAGAATGGGTTGAAAAACTGGCTTACTTGTGAGGCATATTCAGCTTGCTCTATGCACAACCTGTCACTTCAGGGGAGAAGGACAACTATGTTCAAGTCAGCAGATAAAGTGGCTGCATCAAAAGCCAAACTGGAATTATGGAGGCAAGGAGTGAAACATTGGGATTTTTGACATGTTTCAAACATTAGCAGAGATTTTGAAAGAGACTGAGCCAGGGACTTCTTTCTCTCGGCTGGTGCATGATCACCTATCTCAGCTTTCAAAAGAGTTTAAGCATTACTTCTCAACCACAAAAGAACCTTGAACTGGGAACGAATGTCTCCATGACCCATTTGTGAATAAGCCAGATGAATCTATTTTGTCCCCACTAGAAGAGGATCAATTGCTTGAGATCATAAATGACGGTGGCCTTAAAAGTATGTTTGGGGCCGGGCGTGGCGTCTCACGCCTGTAATCCCAGCACTATGGGAGGCTGAGGCGGGCGGATCACCAGGTCAAGAGATCTAGACCAGCCTGGCCACCATGGTGAAACCTCGTATCTACTAAAACTACAAAAAATTAGCTGGGAGTGGTGACGGGTGCCTGTAGTCCCAGCTACTCGGGAGGATGAGACAGCAGAATTGCTTGAACCTGGGAGGCGGAGGTTGCAGTGAGCTGAGATTGTGTCACTGCACTCCAGCTTGGGCGACAGAGCGAGACGACTCCTCAAAAAAAAAAAAAAAAAAAAAAAGGATTTTGAGACAGCTTCAAATCTCTATGTTCTGGATTTAAGCCAAGGCGGAATATCCTGAGATTGCCACAAAAGCACTGAAGAGCCTGCTTCCATTTTCAACATCCTATCTTTGTGAAGCAGGATTATCTGCAGCAACAACAACCAAAACAAGATTACAGAGTAGACTGGACATAAGCAACACACTTATGGTGTCACTGTCTCTCCTCATTCCCAGATGGAACCCTCTAGTTGCAGGAAAACAAGGTCAGGGCTCCCATTGAGTCTACATTATGGTGAGTTGTATAATTATTTCATTATATTTTATTACAATGTAATAATAACAGAAATAAAGTACACAATACATGTAATGTGCTTGAATCATCCTGAAACCTTCCACCACCCAACCCTGGTCCATAGAAAAATTATTTTCCATGAAACTGGTCCCTGGTGTCAAAAAGGTTGGGAACCATTGGTTTATCCAGGGTCATCCAGGTTGGAGTGGGGTCAGGAGAAATGGGGAAATTTAGGTCAAAAAATACAAAGTTACAAACATGTAGGATGAACAAACGGAAAGACCAAATGTACAACATGAGGACTATAATTAACGATAGCAGTATTCAGGATTTATGCTAAATGAGTAGATTATAGCTGCTCTTGCCCCACGGGCGGCAATGTGTAATTATAGGAGTTGATGGATATGTCATACATATAATTTAAATACACACAATAAAAACTAGTTTAAAAAGTATCTAGGCACAATATTTTTAAAAGTAAAGGGAGCTTTTGAAACATTCAAATAACTGCTTAAAAACAGATTCTAAAAAATATAACAAAATTTAATAGAAGGAAAGAAAGAGAAAGACAGCAAGAAAGAAAAGGCACCATAAAGAAAAACAATCTTGACCCCTCCTCATTAGTCGTCTAAACTGCCTCTGCTCCCTCGCCTTGAAAAGCCACCGGCTTCCGAAGGATAGGGGTCAAATCCAGAGTGAAGAAAGTTCCTGGGGGAGGCCACTCCCCAGCTGATGATTTTCAGTTCCAGCTGGTGTCGAGGTCCCAGTTCATCTCTGCCCTTAACCACAGGACAAACGTTTCCGGAGCCTCTCCAAGGAGCAAGAAAGCGAGTCGGGGGTAGAGGAGGCGGGCCACACGCTAGGTGGTGGGTGCAGTCCCTCCTCCAGCTCCTCCTCCTCCAGCAGCCCCGCGGGACCCGGGCGCCAGCGCAGGGACCAGGGAAAGGAAGCCGCGCTGTGTACGTAAGATCCAGGAAACGAAACCCGGAGCCGCGGCTTTTGGCGCGAAGGTTACTCCCAGACTCCCTTCCTGCTGACTTTGGAGCAGGTTGCGGAGCGGCTGTGCCAGGCAGTCTGGAGGCGCGGGAGAGGAAGCCACCGCCTGGACCCTGCTCTCTGGACTTTGGCTCGCTCGGGAGCGGAAACAGCGGCAGCCACAGGTGCGCGGGGGGCTTTTTCTGCCGCCTCCCGGGGATGCGGGCGCGGGAACTGCGCGGAGCCTGTTGTGGTCCCAGGGCCAGGGTCAGGTGTGGAGGACAACTTACGGAGAACCGGCGCGACGGCCCGTCGGTAGTGTTTGCTGCTCTGGGGGTGGAGGATGTGGGGTGAAGGTTGGGGCCAGAAATCCAAGAAGCCTCTGAAGGGGACCCTGGAAGTGGAGCAGGTACTCGGCCAGAGGCCCGAGGCCGCCCAGCGGCACCCTGGCTCACCCCAGAACCATTCCAATGACCAGGGGTGTCCTGTCTGAAAACGCCTCGCGGGGCTCAGCTGCCCCTTAGCTACACTGCTTTACAGGCAGAGAGCAGCCCTGAATCCTGGGCTTGAGGCTGGACTCAGGAGCATGTGCCAGCATAGCGGGGCTATTAGAGGGGACGGTTAATACAGCCTGCAAGCTGTCATTTATCAGTAAGTATTCACTGAATTCCGCCTGGAGCCCACACCTATGCTAGGCCCTCTACAGTACCAGCTTGGAAAAGATAGCAGCGGTATTAGCTCTGGTCAGGCTGCCTGACTTTAAATTCGGCCTCTACTACTTCACATCTGTGGGCTGTCAGCCACTTTCTCATTTATGTTCTTTCCATTATCTCCTCTCTGGAATTGTGTAACTATTTAAAAAAGCTACAGAGCATTACATGTGTTAGTTCTTTCCATTGTCTCCTCTCTGAAATTGTGTAACTATTTTAAAAAGCTACAGAATATTACATGTGTTAATGTAAAGTTCTTAGAGCAGTGCCTGGCACTACAGAAAGTACTCAGTGACAGTTAGCTTTTATTATTTTAAATATTTGACAAAGTCCCTGCTTCTCCAAGCTGCCTCTCTGGTTCCTATGTGGTTTCATTCATGCACTGTTATTCCTGGAAGTCTTGGCATGGCCACTTCCCCTTTTCAGGAACAGGCAGTTCCCAGTTCCAGGAACAGAGGCAGTCGCTGTTTTTTCTGGTTTATCACATTGAGGTACATGGTTACTACAAGTAACACTTAAAAGTGTTAGGCAGTCTGGGGGCTCCTTTCTTGAGCTTTTCCTAAGAACAAACCTTTCTCTTAATGTCACCCTGTTTACAATAGTAGGGCTTTGAACAATGAGAAAATGCAGGGAAATGAAAAATACTAATAAAGGGAAATGAGTGGATTTCTGCAGTTGGATAGAAAAGTGGCATGTAAAAGAGCTGGTTTACAGATCAAACTGCCTTTAGATCTGTAAAGGAGCTTAGAGTACAGGTGGAGAGACACGAATTGTGTGTGAGCAGACCTTTGTGTACCTCTCCATCCTCATCTCTAAGAATCTTTCCCTCTTCTGCTCTGTAACCTCACTGGTCTTCCTTTCCTTGAATGAGGCAAGTTCTTCCAGCTGAGGAGTTCTACCTATGAAGTTCCCTCTATCTGTAATGCCCTCCAACACCCCACCCACATACCTCCATAGACTAGTTAATTTGAGATTTCCCTCAGCTCCCATTCTGACTTTTATTAAACCCCTACCACCGTCGAAGTTAGTGGTAACTTAAAAGCCATAACCCTTTCTTACAGCAACATTGTTATCTATGGCACTTATTTTTAATAATACATTTAATTCTTAATTGTCTGTCTCCCCTAGTGTCAAAGTATTGTGCTCTACTGCCTGGTATAGTGCCTTGCATGCTCTCTGCCTTCAATTAATTCCTTAAAAACCATACAAGCTTTATATTTAGTGAATATTTATATAGGAAGTATTTTTATATGTATATATGTGTATCTATATATACACATTCAATAGTACTACCCTGAATAGTGCTAAATTAAAAAGCCAAAACAACTTTTTATCAAAACTAATAGTTGCACTCTTCAATTTTCCATATGTTTTTAATAAGTGATTTAAAAAAACGATGTCTCCATATATTGTCTGCTGCTGTAACAGAATACCTGAGATTTGGCAATTCATAAAGGACAGAAATGTATTTCTTACAATTCTGGAGGCTAGGAAGTCCAACATAATCTTGTGTTGCTTAAAGACAAGAATACGTTCTGAGAAATGCATCATGAGGCAATTTTGTGGTGGTGAGAACATCATAGAGTTTACTTACACAATCCTGGATAGTATAGCCTACTATTTAGGCTGGGGTGGTGGGTTGGGGGGTATTGAGGAGAGTCAGATTGAGAGCTGAAGGAAGTCTCAATTAAACTAGTCTATGGACGTGTGGGTGAGTGGGGTGGTATGGGGCGTTATAGACAGAGGGAACTTCACAGGTAGAAGTCCTGGGCTGGAGGGAACTTGGCTCATTCAAGAAAAGGAATAACCAGTGAGGTTGTAGATAGCCTACTAGACCTAGACTCTGTGTAATAAAGTATTGCTCCTGGCTAGAAACCTGTATAGCATGTTACTGTACTGAATACTGTAGGCAAGTATAATACAATGTTAAGTATTTATGTATCTAAACATATCAAAACATAGAAATAGTACAGTAAAAATATGGTATATAATCTTATGAGACCCCCATCATATATGTGATCTGTTGTTGTGGTGCATGACTGTATCGAGGTGCCAGCATCTTGTGAAGGTACTCTTGCTGAATAATCCCATGGTGGAAAGTGGAAGGGCAAGACAGCAGGAGAGAGTAGAACTTGATTTCATTACAGACCTACTCTGGCAATAACTAACCCACTCCCAAGATGACATTAATCTATTCATGAAGGTAGAGTGTTTATAACCTAATCATATTTTATTAGGCCACACCTCCCAACACTGTTGCATTGGAAATTAAGTTTCCAACACATGAACTTAGATCACACATTCTAACCATATCACCTGGCCTAGTTAAAGCTAAGTGGCACAAAAGTAAATTGAACTTCAAGCCTTTTCTATCTATAAGAAAGATACCTTAAGAGAGTCTTTTAACAAATTTCACTGAAGGTTGTCAGTTTTCATTTTTTCAGTGAATCAGAGACATTGGTGCAAAGAATATGAAGTATTAATCATCTTAATTCAGCTAGTTAGTGAGCTGTATCACGTTAAAATCAGTTTTACTTCTATAGGTTTAGTTTCATCATTTATTAGGAGGAAAGGAAAGAAACAACTCAAATTTGTGAGGGAGCTCTGGGTTGTCAGGAAAGGCTTTTCAGAGAATAAAGCAATCAAATGAGAATAACTGACTTAGTATTTGTTTCCTTTGTCTCCTTGGTTTACTTTGTAGTTTTGTAGAACACTTGATCACTATCATCTCACTTGGTTTTAGTTGACATATCATCTACATTTTTATTCAAGGTTTAATATAAAACACTATAAAAGTCTATCCCAAATTGGTTTTAAGCATATTTATTTTGTTTAAGCATAAAATACACAAGAGGATCTTTATGGGAAGACTCCTTGTTACAAGGTACTTTGCATTTATAATCAGCCTCAGTACCTCACTGCATTCCCATGTCTTACAGGTATGATGTACTGGGTATTCAAAGCCTCACCACCTGCTTGCCCCACACATTTGTGTAAATGTATATTTTTTTTCTATACTTTTACCAAAACCAGAGGAGTTCAACAGATGAATATTTTTCCTTCTTAGATGTTAACGAAACAGTTTGAAATGTATCAAATTTACATACAAACATTGCCCAAATGACATGGAAATTATTTAATTTGTGACTTACCTCTGTAATGTTCCCCTGGCCTACTCAAAATTCCTGTCTTCCCTCTAGTCTAGTATCTTGTTCTCACTTATTGGGAGGAAGTTAGGGACCTAGAATTCTTGTGATTGTTTTCAGAGCAGTAGAATTTAGGTAAAAAAATTCAAAACATATATCCCTATCTTGGAGCTTCAAGAGAATGTGAAACTCGTTATCCTGTGTTTAGAGGGAACAAGCGGGGGAGGTTGTTCTTAGGTAATTAACAAGTAAATTTAAATAAACATCCCTTATCTAGTGTGGTTAACCAAATTTTAGTTTTAGGAACTTTCAAAATTAAGTCTGCTTCCCCTTTCAGTTCCAGATTTTACATTAATACTTTTTGAAAGTATAAGATAAAAATGTCATGACCTCAAGAGATGGGTCAAAAGAGTTTCACTATAATGTGAATTGTGAAGGCAGAACTGGAAATCCCCTGTGCTGTTTCTTCCTCTTCCTGATAGTAGAAGTTTACAGTTATCAAGTAGTCCAGAGAAGCAATGGGGACTTACGATTTCTGATAGAAAAATTTTAACAGAAGTGTACTTATATGCGAATAATATATGATGCCTCTGTTTCCTCCAAAGTCTTATTTAACAAAGTTAGAAAAATCCGATTATATTTGAAGTTCTTTGTTCGTCCTGGAGTAATTATTATTCCAATGGTACAGTATACATCATAACTTTAGTACTTTTTTTGGTATACCATAAAGATAATTTTCTCTTTCTCTGAAGTATTTATGAAATTAAAAACAAAATAAGTGTGGTAGAAGCCATTATTTGTGAGTTATCATGCTAAATTAATTAACTCATTAATTAATTCATTCAGGGCACAACCAGTTATTCCCCAAACTGAGTGACATACATCTTGGAATAGACTCATTAAGCTTGAGAAAACCCAAGGGATCGTTATAACAGCAAAGAGGAATGTAGGCATCCACATAGTGGATGACTTTAGTGACCTGGCACACTGTGCTTCATCTACTTGGCACATGGATGGATACAAGGAACACTTAACATTTTGCACCTGAGCTTATTACATGCCATTTTCAATGCTTGAGATATTAGGTAAATGCCAAAATTCTAAAACCTGTAGTAAAGCAAAGACTCGGATTTTATTCTGCAGTAGTTTTGCCAGTAGGTTCTCATCCTCACTAGCTTATCTTTTAGGATGAAAAATAATGTAATCAAGTGGGAAAAAAAGAGCAAATATGAACAAATTGTCATTGTTTTAGAATCTGCTTTTTTCCCTTTCCTGGATTTCTGTGGTTGGTACTCATTTGGCAAGGACTTGAAACTCATGATACTCCTTGCTTAAGATCCTCCACCTATTCTTAATAGCTGGGTCCCCAACCCCTGGATCACCAACCAGTACCAGTCTGTGGCCTGTTAGGAACTGGGCTTGCACAGCTGGAGGGGAGCAGCAGGTGAATGAGCAAAGTTTCATCTGTACTGACAGCTGCTCCCTATCACTCACATTACTGCCTGAGCTCCACCTCCTGTCAGATCAGCAGCAGTATTAGACTCTCATAAAAGCAAGAACTCTATTGTGAACTGCATGTGTGAGGGATCTATGTTGTGCACTCCTTATAAGAATCTAATGCCTTATGATCAGTCACTGTCTCCTATCACCCCCAGATAGGATCATCTAGTTGCAGGAAAACAAGCTCAGGCCTCCCACTGATTCTACCTTATAATGCATTGTATAATTATTTTGTTATATATTACAATGTAATAATAATAGAAATAAAGTGCACAATAAATGTAATGCACTTGAATCATCCCAAAGCCATCCCTTGCTCCACTGGTCAATGGAAAAATTGTCTTCCACGAAACCAGTTCCTGGTGCCAAAAAGATTGGGGACCACTGCTTACCAGGATACATAGCATTGGTTAATGAATTCCCTATCTTTGCAGAACATCCTTTATTTCTGGCTTGCATGGGACTTGAAAGCCTAAAACAACTAAATGCTAAGAAAAAAATTTTGTATAATTATGACAAAAATATTTTCTGTCTCAGATGTATAGATTTGCAATCCAGAAACTATGGTTTTTTTCCAATTCAGTAGTCTGTCCGAAAGAAAAAAAAAAAGAGAGAGAGAGAAATAAAAACTTGCCTATGTTTTTTCTCTTACATTTTATTTAGGATTTGTCCTTAGACATTATTTAGTGCTTTCCTGACTTTGCAGGCAAGGTGAGAATAACTGAAACACTAGTTTCTTAAAAGTTCTGTTAAAATTGGTTAAAGGCCCTAAAATTTTTTTTTTAAGCTAAGCATGTTATAGAGCAGGATCCTTAAGAAGCAAGAGTCAGGTAAAGACTTTAGAGATGTGTAGTCCAGTGTGTTAATTAAAGAATACTATGTATCTCTAATCCAGAATGTATTAGTATTTTTGATATATCTGTTAAAGTACTCTTAGCATATTTTTAGAAAATTGGCATTTTAAAGTATAGTCTTTGATGGTAGAAATTTGAGGTTGACAAAAATCATGTCCTCTTATATGTATGAATTTAGTCTCCTTTATACAGTTCTTCATATGGAATCTAAAACACAAATGTAGTCTTGAAAACTTTTAGTCTATTTTGGTTCCATGTGTTTATTAGCTTCTTGTTCACCTTATAGATTAATTGCAGAAAAGTATAAACTTTAATATTTTTACCTTTCTGGCTTAATGAGGTCCACAGAATTCATTTCTGACAAGAAACTGAGGTTCCTATTGTCCTAAGAAAATCTGGGAAGTTAAATCAGTAACACATCTTTTGATTTATTTCAGAAACATATAAACCTATTTTGAATCTTTCAACCAATTTTGTGCTTAAAGTTGGCAATGATAAAAACAAAAAACAAAAAATAAAACACATTTATTTTGAAACACAGTCTTGCTCTGTCACCAGGCTGGAATGCAATGATCTCATCATACCTCACTGTTGCCTCAATTTCCCAGGGTCAAGCGTTCCTCCCACCTCAGCCTTCCAAGTAGTTGGGACTACAGGCACATGCCACCATGCTTGGCTATTTTTTTTTTTCAGTAGAGACAAGGTCTTTCCATGTTGCCCAGGCTGGTCTCAAACTTCTGAACTTAAGTGATCCTCCTGCCTCAGCTTCCCAAAATAATGGCATTATAGGAATGAGCCACCACCCCTGGCCAAAAAATAATTTTGAAACAGCAAGGAGGAGGCAGATTCTTCTCTGGAACTCTAGATTTTAGTTGAGCATGTAGAGGGATCAGTTGACTTATTAACCACTTAGGATTGCACAGTAGGAGAAGTTGGTTAAAGAGTAGCCAGCACAGGAGTGGGCCTGGGAAGGGGAAGGTTTGTATAAGTGTGTGTAGGTCCAAGATAAAGCAATTGGGTAACAGAGTTTTGCCTGATGCATTGTCATTAAAAGAGATGAAGGGCATTGGGATTTACAGGAGACGGAAAAAGTAGTGAATGGATAGTAGTGGGAAAGACTGGGATTGGGTAAAAGCACTGGAAGGCAGAAGTATTGAGTAGAATGTTTGCTGCTTATTATGTTTCTGTATAAATACCGAGTACAAAGTCTCACTTTGGTGGTCAAGGTGCTATGGCTGTGACAACTCCTGAGAGTGGGTTCTCTGGGGAAAAAAAAAAAAAAAAAGTCTCTGAATGCATAGAGTAGTGTCAGGCCTTCTGAAATTTGCAAAAAGCACTTCCACAAGACCTACACTTCCCAAGATAACTTCAGTAGTGTGAACTGATATTTAACATTTTTCGCTCTCCTGCTGGAACATTCCTGGGGCCCAAGTCCAGAGGCTGGGAACTGACCACTCACTTCCTTTAGACTGTGCAAGTTGTGAAGGCTGATGTTTTTAGCTTGGTTATGATTTGGAGTCTTTGCTCACAGTGTATCTTTACAGCTTTTTGCCTCACTGGACCCTCATCTCAAAAGGTTTTAGAATGTGTTCACTATCATGAGCTGACCAACAATTTCTAAGTTCCTACTCAGAAACACAGCAAGGGGCATGCAGTTAAGCACAAAGGGCTTACATGACCAGGTAAAGCTGGGCTGGATGAATAGAGAGGAATATCCCATGAGTGTGACTGGGTGGTTTTAGAGTATCCTGTTTCAACTGTTATATTTGACTTGTAAACTTATAGACAGTGTATTAATGTCAGATCTTCTTTTACAGAACTGTTTAAATCATGGACAAACAACGTAAGTAATTTACTAGAATGTTTACTTTCCTCCCTATAATGCTAATTTGTTAGTAACTTATTTGTCATAATGTTTCATTCAGTGTCTGAAAGTTTATAATTTGCTTTCTGTTGTTTATGCTCTAGAATACAATGTCTAGTTCAGTATTTTGACTTTAGAGAAGATGTGCAAAAATATCCCTACCACTAGGTTCTTCATTAAAAATAAAAAGCCTTGGCCAGGCATGGTGGCTTACACCTGTAATCCCAGCACTTTGGGACGCCGAGGCGGGCGAATCACAAGGTAAGGAGTTCAAGACCAGCTTGGCCAACATGGTGAAACCTCGTCTCTACTAAAAATACAAAAAATTAGCTGGGCATTATGGCAGACGCCTATAATCCCAGCTACTCGGGAGGCTGAGGCAGGAGAATTGCTTGAACCTGGGAGATGAAGGTGGCAGTTAGCCAAGATCATGCCACTGCACTCCAGCCCAGCGACAGTGTGAGACTCTGTCTCAAAAAAAAAATAAATACGAAATAAGAAAACCTTTTGGAGAGCTAAGCAATTTTTGATTTATTGGGAAATATGTTCTATAACATATACTATATTCAAGCCAGAACAATATTCTCTTTTCTCTGTGTATTTTATATGTATAAAGATTATTTAAGTTATATTAACTAACAGATAATAAGATTTCAGTTCATTGTAATAAACTCTCAGATACATATTTCAATGTATATTTCATCACATACACATGTGTGTAAGTTTAAATAAATCATTATGTTCTGGCTTTTTTTCTCTCAAGAAAATTCTAAGTAAGATGGATATTTATCAAGCAAGTAATAAAAGACTTTGTCTTATTAAGATATGAAGGGTCTGAAGAGGGACACCACTACATAAGGAAATTGTTCAAAATTCCCACTACATAGGAAAAATTAAATTTAAAAATTCAATCCTGTTTTTCTGAAATGCTTTTCTTTATTCTCTCTTTTATCTTTGTTGAGGTAACAAAATGATTTATCTGTCACTATAGTGTCAGTCTTTATTAGATATATTAAATAATCTCCAGGACTAGACCCCTTGCTTTTCCCATGTGAACTTTTAAAATTTTCTTTTTAGTTACAAAACTCAAAGCTTTTTAAATGTAAATTTATATAGAATTACGCTGTTTTATTTGCCACGAGCTTTAAGTTGATTCCACTCAATTTAGAAAAATTTATCTGGTCATGGTCATAGTCACCTTTTAACTCTTCAGTTTTGTATATATAACTGTAGGCATGTATGCATACATTTGCATAAATACAAATAAAATGTGTATATGTGTATGAATTAATGTGTATATATGTATATATAAATACATGTAGACATTAAAAATAAAATATCTTTAAGACAATGTGATAGACTTGTATTTTTTATAAGCTATTTTAAGTTGCATTTAATGCAAAAATCAAACCACAATTAACATGCTCTTTGTTATACTTGAACACCTCTGCCCATTCACTTATTCTCCTTATATAAATTCCCCCTGGAATTCCTGAAATCAGAATCATTGCTTTGGCACCAAAAGCCCAGAGATTATGAGCTCATAATTTCTTGAATCTGTCTGCTCCTGGATATATGTATGTGTGTGTGTTCTATGTTCTAGAATTCAAACACTGCTGCTTATTAAGAGGCATCACAGTGTGATGTACCTGTCAAGAGTAGATCTTTACTTTAGGCTTGCAAAGTGTTTTCTTGAAATCTATTCTGAGTCTGATGCTATCGTTTCCAACTCAAGTTGGGAGCAGGGGCTGCAGGCAAGGCCTTATTAGCTAGAAATCTAGGGAGTGACATCAGTCATTTAATGCTGAGAAATAGAAGAGAATGGTTGGGATAAAATGATGAGGAATTTCAGAGATGTGTGACAACTCAGAAATCACAGGGTATGTTGTAATGTTTGTCCAGGGAAAAAGTCCTTATTTGAGTAAGAGAGAGGTTTCTCTTTTTTTTTGAGATGGAGTCTGTCTTTGTTGCCCAGGCTGGAGTGCAGTGGGAGTGCAGTGGCACAATCTTGGCTCACCACAACCTCCACCTCTTGGGTTCAAGTGATTCTCCTGCCTTAGCCTCCTGGGTAGCAGGGACTGTAGGCATGTGCCACCATGCCGGGGGCTAATTTTTGTATTTTTAGTAGAGACAAGTTTTCACTATGTTGGCCAAGCTGGTCTCGAATGAATAGGAGAGGCTTTTTTTGCCTGAATTTACACAATCACCATGGACTACATTCTGCTGAAGTCATGATGAAGCCAATTATGAAGGAAAAAGGCCGGAGCAGGGAGTGGTGGGGGGTACAATCCAATCTTCCTGATAAAACCGTATGATTAACAAGCTGAGTGGTCTTTGAAAGTTCACAAAAGACACACATACAAAAAAAAATGTGTTACAGTGGAAGTTTGACCTATATATTCTTCTATATTGATGCCAGATCTCCATGATTCAAAAACAAAAGATTTTGAATTACAGTTAGTAATTCATAAGAAAATAGATAAGGAGATAAGTGTAGTGTCTACTACACCTTAAGCTATGTGAAAGCAGAGCCATTGTAGCCCCAAAGCCTAGTTCAAGGGTGACACAGGAGATGTCCAGTAGATATTTAGAGACTGGCTGGGTAGGTAAGTGAATGAATAGATAGACATGAATCTTAATAATTAGGAGATTAAACCATTTGTGCATATATTAAGGTCACTCAGGCCTTATTAGCAAATAACAATGTTGAATATGTTAGTGCAGTGTAATTAAACATGATGGCTTTTCTGGGTCAAAAACGGTTATATTTGGGGAATTTCATATGGCTCAACTTTATTGGAGTAAGCATAAAATATATCATTAAATACTGAAGTATATTGATTATTTTAAATATTTAAAGTTATAATTCTTATAGCAGTGATGATAGCTACCTTTAAAATCATCCATAATTCTACCATCCTCACATCCCATCAATTTCATTTATCTCTTTCTTCACAGTCTATATGTAATTTTAAAGCTGTCTTTATTCTAATACCAACAAAACATGGAACTGAACATTAATCAGGCATGTTTCAAAAACTAGCAATTCAGCCCCAGTAACTTCGCTGTCTCATTTTATCTAAAAAAAAGAATTTATCTTAAACAAATTTATCTTAAAGAATTTATCTTAAACAAATTTGCTAACTGCAAATTAGCTCTGATAACAGGCACAGCTTATGTTAAGTTAAAATTTTACTTTCCCTATTTCAATACAGCAAAAGACCACACAAGTGAAAATTATCTTTTCTTAAGTATAATACGTTTCTTAAGTATAATACTATATCTTAAGAGTAATATGTTGTTTCTTTCTAACATGTATTTTATTTAATCAGACATATATTTACCTCTCCTTAAATTGCAGACACACAGATGAATGATTCTCACCCAGAAACAAACATGCCAGTTGGGTATCCGCCTCAGCATCCACCAACAGCATTCCAAGGTAAAGTAGTAAGAAGAAAAAGTAAAGTTAGTCAATTAATATTCCAGAGAGAGAGAAAATTGTGCATGTGTTTTTATTTTAATCTTTCTTTTTTAAAAATTATATTGATGAAATTTTGGTAGTTTCACTGTTCTTGATTATTTTTATTTGCCTATGCATTTTCCTTAGAAGTAATTTTTACTTATAGAGGACAATAAAGGTATAAAGAAAGCTAGTAAAAACAGTATTATGTTTACATTTAGCAAATGAAGTATAAGATTGTACATCTCAAACTACAAATGTTAAGTTAAATATTTTATTGATTCTCCATCTGTTCTGAAAATTATGATCATTTAATCACATTTAGGAAATTTATTCCTGATAAATTGAGTCATGTAGTAGCTTGGAAAATTTTCAGTAAGAGTCATATCAAAATAGTAAGACTGCTTAAAAGGTCTTAAAAGGTCTTAAAAGAAATTCAGTTACCTGGGGATAATTATCATTTTAATTTTATAATATATATGAAAGCTTTATTTTTGTATATATGCTGATTCATCCTTTTATTTCTAAGAAAAGCAATTGTGTCATTTCACTACATACATAATAGAGTACATTTTTCTTTTTAACCAATGCTTGAAATAATTCAGAGATTTTCATTTAGGCAAATGCAGTTATCAAAACTACTAGAACTTTAAAAATAGCAAAGTCCATAGCATGGCCAGATTTATAAGTAGGCAGGCTACCCACATCTTGAAAGAGCATCTTGGGAATTTAGGATCAAAGGGAATGTGGTTTGGATAGAAGGGTGTACCCATTGTGTTTTCTTCTCTGAGTTAACAAATGTGCTTAGGAGCTGAATGTCATGTTCAGCAAGAAACCTCCCTGTAGGTCCCAGATTTCACCCAGACGTTTGCAACTAAAAGAATATGTGCTAGATAAGCTCAAAGACTCTAAGGTGGTGGCTCACAACCATGGCTGTGCTGAAGTTTCACCCAGAAGCACTTAAAAATACTAATGGCAGGGTACTATTCCAGAAAAATTAAATCAGAACTTGTGGTGGGACTCAAGGAATGGTAATTTTTTAACTCCTCAAGTGATTCTAATGTGAAGCCAGGATTGAGAACCTCTGCTATAAATTCTTATAGGGCTGGTGTTTGGAAAATCATTAGCAAGTCTATAATATTCATCCAAGGCACTTAAGAGAATGATGTAATCCACCCAATCGCTAATTAAAAGTAGATGTACATAAATAATACAGTTCGGATATAATCAGACCTAAGAGTTTGCATATATATATAGAGAGAGAGAGAGCCATACAGCTTGATTTTGTTACTCAAGTCCAAGATTACATATAGCACAGGTCTTAAGATAACAATGATGCTAACAGTAGGATAATTTAAAATTGAGAGCTTACTGTGCTTTAGTCATTGTTTTAAATGTGGAGTTAATAGGGATTAATACATTTAATTCTCAGAATATTCTTATAAGGTAGATACTGTTAATTTTCCCCATTATGTATGTGGGAAAGCTGAGGCATAGGGAATTTGGATCAGGCTGCAAGTTCTGCCTGCTTTTTTTTTTGAGACAGTCTTGCTCTGTTGCCCAGGCTGGAGTGCAATGGTGGGATCTTGGCTCACTGCAACCTCTACCTCCCAGGTTCAAGCAATTCTCCTGCCTCAGCCTCTCAAGTAGCTGGGATTACAGGCATGTGCCACCATACCTGGCTAATTTTTGTATATTTTTAGTAGAAACGGGTTTCACCATGTTGGCCAGGCTGGTTTTGACCTTGTGATTCAACTGCCTTGGCCTCCCAAAGTGCTGAGATTGCAGGAGTGAGCCACCACACCCAGCCCTGCCTGCTTTTAAAAAATAAAAATTTGTATCGGTAAATGTGCTGGTAAACCAGTTCTGCCTTCTGTACTAATATTTATGTGGTAGTCTTAAACAAGCTGCAGTACCCTGAAGCCTCAATGTTCTTATCTATAAATGAGGGTGATATTCTGAATTTTGGTTGCTCTGTAGAGTAAATGAAAGTATATGTAAAACACTGAGAACAATGCTTGCAAATAATAAATGACAAGTATTTGCTAACATATTTAAAATATTTTTAAAATCAATTAGTATCTAAATAAATTATAGTAGTACTCAAATTTCAGGTAATTATTTGCACTTAATTCATTGATTTAAGGAGTAATCAATCATATTTTCAGAGTCTGGGGAAAATTATAATGATGTTATAAATGTAAGAAATTAAATCACACACCCCCACCCCCCACCCCCTCCACCCCCGCCAACCAAAAAAAGAGATTAAATCACATCTCCACATCCCCGCTGGTCTGCCTATGGTCTGGTTTCTGTGCTAATGCCAGTGATCTTTAAAAATGTGAATCTGCTCATATTACAGAGAGTGATTAGCTCCTATTTTATTAGTGTCCTATTGCTTTTAGGATAAAGGCTAACACTAGACCCAAGATGGCATTTTTCCTGATTTCTCTTTAACTTCCTCTTCAGCCTGGCTCACTACTGCTCAGCTAGACTGGCTATTTTTCGGATTTTTAAAGGCCTGTGTTTGTTACTGTCCCAGAACTCTGCTCTGAAATGTTCTTTCTGTGACTCTGGCCTTCTGAACTCCTATGCATCCTTCAGATTTCAGCATAAAGGTGACCCCTCAGGGCAGCTGTTCTACTCCTTCCCCTTTTCTCTTCCCATCTCAATAGCGACCTTTGGCATCTCTAGTGATACAACTGTGGTCTCTTACTTGAAAGCATTTGTCTCCAATTCTAATTAATCAATTAATTACACTGGTATTATAGCTCCCTAGAATAAATGGGGATATAAAGTTATCTCTCCCATTAAACGATGATGGGCAAGGATTGCATCTGTGTTTTCCATTGTAAATTCCAATGCTTTTGCACTCCTGAAAATTTCGTAAGATAAGATATAAATAAGACCGTGGAACTCATTCTTCTGCTTAAAATCCTCCAGTATGAGCCAGTCATAATTGGAACAAAAGCCAGACTCCTTACTAAAGGCCTCCTTAGATGAACAGCTTCCTATTGCTTTGCTAACAGCCATTCCTAGTCGTCTTCTTTCTTATGACATTCCTCTCTCTTTTACAAGCATGTCAAATTCATTACAAAGTCAGAGGTATTCTATTTGCCTTTCTTTCCTCCTGAAGCATTTCTCACTAGATCTTCGTATAAAGCTTTTCTCTCCTCATCTTTTAGATCTTGATGTAAATTATATTTACCTAAAGTAACTGTCTCATGCCCTGCCCTCCCCCACATACATTCTCTCCATCACCTCCATATGAAATTTTTTTTGTTTTAAATGTCTTTTCTTTCTCCCAGAGGTTGACCGTGAGCTCTCTGACAGCAGGAGACCTCCTTGAGAGTTGTCTCCTCATATTCTTCAACACGGCCAATCACATTATGGATCATTTGTAAATACTCATTCATCATAGAAGGAATAAATTATAAAAGCTATATTTACAATGCATTGTGATGTTTAATCTGTTTTTCTAAGCCTTATTTTTTAAAGGCAAATGAATTTTGTCATAAATGTTTCATTTAAAAGAATTTATAAATTTCCTATTCTAAGTATTACATTTTGCATAGGCTTTAATGTTACAATATTGAGAAGCACAGTCCTTTGAAATTATATTCCACTACTATAAAATTGCTACTCTCTGGACCTTACAAATAAGTACATAAAGCTTCATTGTGATCACACATTCACAGAGAATATAAAGTACACTTATACTTATTAAATTTCTGCCTCTTACAGTTTTTTGCCATCCTTGTTTCTCAAATTATATTTTCCAAAGACCAAAGAATGTTAAATTGTGAAATTTAAATTTCTAACCTAAATATTATAATGAAATTTTATTTTAATGAGGAAGGCTTAGGAAAGCAGTACACTATGGATTAAAACATAAGGCAAAGGGTTAACCCAAGCAGGTATCTGGAATGTCCTAAGAGAAATGACATGCTTTCACCTTCATATCTCAACAGTGGCACTATAGTATTTGGGGCTAGACAATTCTTCATTTTGGGGGGGCTGTTCTGGGCCTTTTAAGATGTGTAGCCACAGCCCTGGCCTCTACCCACTAGATGCAGTATTATCTTCCTCTCCAGTTGTGACCCCAAAAAAAGTCTGCAGATCTTGTCAAATATCTCTCGAAGACAGGGGCAAAAGTACCCCCTAGTTCTATACATATATAAGTCATTTGCTAGAATTTCAGAATTATGATTTTTCGTAGGATACTTTGGCCCTAGAAATGCTGACTCAAAGCCATTATTTTGGGCCATCTACCTAATGTCATGTCTCTTCTCTTGAAGGCTTGCCGGAATCTTTATGAAGGTGACTCTAGATCATGGTTATTTACTTTGATTTTTTTCAGATATTAAAGCATATTTTCCATCTGCATTTTGAATGGTAAGGGTAAGGCTATTTACAGCCTTCTAACCCAAAATAGAAGTGGTTGTGCAACCACAGATATTTCATTGAAAATTCTCAGAAAGATAAAAGCATATCTTGAACATCATAGATACAGATTTCTATGCTGAAATGTCAACATATAGATAGATGGGATAACCCTAAAACGGTTGATGATTCCATTTTCGGTGCAGTTATATACCATTTCACTTTTTTTGTATTTCAGGACCTCCAGGATATGCTGGCTACCCTGGGCCCCAGGTTGGCTACCCACCCCCACCAGCTGGCCATCCAGGTCCTGGGCCAGCTGGCTTTCCTGTCCCAAATCAGCCAGTGTATAATCAGCCAGGTGGAGCTGCAGGGGTACCATGGATGCCAGCACCACCGACTCCATTAAACTGCCCACCTGGATTAGAATATTTAAGTCAGGTAATTTGAAGGACACAACATACTCATAAAAAAACAGAACTGTGCTTCCAGCTTGATTAACCAGTTTAACAAATGAACGATTCACCAAAGTCTCAAACGGCAAAACTACATTGTCTGCTAACAGTTTACTCTAATTCTTTTAGGTCAGGTTCAGTTTTAAAGCAAAATACAAATGCCTTAGAAAATAGTATTTTCTGTGATCTTAAATACAATCTGTGATAATAGCCAATAGCAAACATTTAGTTAGTACTGTTTTCCTGTTTTTGTCATATATGTTATCCATGTATTAACTCATTTAATCCTTACAGAAAATCTGTGATATATAATGTTACAGTTAGTTCCATTTTTCAAAAGAGGAAACTGAGGTCCAGAGAATGTATATCGCTCACTCTGGGGTGAGAACCTAAAGAGTTGAGAATGGTTTTTCAATCCAGAAACTTTGGTACTGGGCATGGTGCTCTTTAATCTCAATACTGAATAATTGACTTATAATTTGAAATAAAGTTTAAATAAAGTTTATTGTTGAGTTTCAATAAGTGGCACCAAACAAGGGGTTAATATTGGATGTGCATTATGACTCACCTTTCTATTGTAACTAATAAAACTACATTTTTATGATGCTGCTTTTGTTTTTTGGAAACTCCAATCTTATAAATGCCATTAATAAAGGAGTAAAAAGTCCTGGATTTTGTTTCACTAAATTATAATTAGTCTCAGCAATAAGAGGTTTAACATTTATGTGGTGTTAGAAATCAAGTAGGTCAAATAGAAACAAGAAACTCTGTGTGTTCAGTCTATACACATATAAACATATATTCTTGTGATATTCAACCAGTTTTCATTACATGAATCATTTCTTTCTTGCACTGTGTTTAGTAACTTAATTTCCCACAATGCACTTAAGTGGCACAATCATAGGAATTTTTGGTCATTATTATATTATGCAAGAAATATATAGAAATAGGTATCTTAAAAATCAGGGTCTCATAAAATACATAAAGGATGTTATTGCATATGACAAAGGTTGATATTAAGTGTGCTTAATACAAATTTGAAACATGTAGAAAACTTCTTTGATGACTAAAAAAGTTATCAATATTTCTTGAGCCTCTTCCAGAAGGAAGATTGTTATCTACTTTTAAAATTATTTGACACATAATACGTGTACATATTTATGGAGTACAGTGTGGCACTTTAATGCACATATACTATATGTAATGATAAAATAAGGGTAATTAGCATATCTATCACTTTCAACCTTTTATCATTTCTTAGTGTTGAGAACATTCCAAATCCTGTCTTATAGCTATTTGAAAATATACAATAAATTATTGCTAATTATAGGCAGCCTACATAGCTATAGAACACTAGAATTTATTCCTCCTATCTAGCCATAATTTTGTATTCATTAATCAACTTCTCTTTATACCTCTCCTCCCTACCCTTCACAGTTTCTAGTAACCACTGTTCTACTCTCTACTTCTATAAGATCAACTTTTTTAAGCTTCCATGTACGACTGAGAACATTCAGTTTTTTTTTTTTTTGTACCTGGCTTATTTCACTTAACGTAATGTCCCTCAGGCTCACCATGTTGCTGCCAATGACAGGATTTCATTCATTTTTATGACTGACTTTTATTCCATCGTATGTATTAAGAATGAATTTTTCAGCTGGTCACGCCTGTAGTCTCACCACTCTCGACTTTGGGAGGTCGAGATGGATGGATCACAAGGTCAGGTATTCGAGACCAGACTGCCAACACAGTGAAACCCCATCTCTAATAAAATTAGAAAAAGGTGGCAGGCGCCTGTAATCTCAGCTACTCGGGAGGCTGAGGCAGAGAATCACTTGAACCTGGGAAGCGGAGGTTGCAGTGAGTCGAGATCGTGCCACTTCAATACAGCCTGGGCAACAGAGTGAGACTCTATATAAAAAAAAAAAATTCTTTATTCATTTATCTATTGATGAACACTTAGGTTGACTCTACATGTTGACTACTAGTGCTGCAATAGACATGACAGTGCAGATACCTCTTTGACATATTGATTTCCTTTCCTTTGAAATTTTAGTTTTGAAAATTTTGAAAAATTTGAAAAAAATGCTGTTTTGAAAAAAACAGAAGTGGGATTGCTGAATAATTTGGTAGTTGTAATTTTAGTTTTTGAGGAAGCACTACATAATGGCTGTCCTAATTTACTTTCTCGCCAACTTTCCCCTGCTCCACATTTTCACCATTATTTGTTAGTTTTTGTCTTTTTGATAATAGCCATTCTTAATTGGGCAACAATAGTATCTCATTGTGGTTTGGATTTGCATTTCCCTGGTGATTAGTGATGTTGAGCATTTTTTCATAAAAGTATCGAGCATTTGTATCAATTTTCTAGTTTTTAAAGTTACTCCAGTGTAAATCAATTTTATTTGATCTAAATTTTCACACATTAATTGTGAACACAATAAATATTTTATTAATTAAAAATATTAACTCCAGTTTTACAGTAAAAAGTAATATAAGCTATTAAATATTGATAATTGATTACATGTACTTTAAAAATATAAATACATGAATTATAATTTGGTTGGCTTAAAAAAACCTTCATTTGACATATACTTACCACTTTTTTTTTCCTGTAATAGATAGATCAGATACTGATTCATCAGCAAATTGAACTTCTGGAAGGTAGGTGTTCATTGTATTAATCCTATTTCTAAAAAGAATAGAAATTTATGCAGATAAAGAAACATCAAACTCCACAAATATAACACTCTCATTTATATGGGACAGTTAAACTGGTTTTATTTTGTTATTTACTATAACAAAATAATAAACATCAGCAATTCATTTCTAAAATTTAGGAATCGAAAGGTAAAATGCCATTATGCTGGGCACTTTCCTCGGGATATTGACACTAACTTAGAAGGAAAATAGTCAAAACCTTTATTTTGCTCCTGTCTTCATACATCACTTTTTATCTGGCTTCTACTACTTAAACCGTTTTCTCTGTAATTGTGATCAACTTCAGAATGGCACGGAGTCATATTCCAAAGTAAGTTATCTTTTTTGTTTGGATGAGAAAGTTTTGGGAAATTATCATTTGTTCCCACAGTTTCTCTTGGGAGTTAAGATGAACCCTAGAAAACCTTTGTATACTAGGTTGGATGCAGGACACTGCGGCATTGGAGGATGCTGACCAACTAGCCTGCAGGCTTGGCTTCATAGAAGAGCACTCCTGCTCCTGCTGAATGGCCTCACGTTTCCTTGGGTCCAGGACTCCTTAGGTGCAAGAATAAACTTAGGAAGCCAATTAATGTTTTACAATGGCTGCCAGGGGAAGAAGACCCCAGGTAGATTTATGAACCATAGTGTTTTCCTTCTACATATAAAAGGTTTAATAAAAACTCTACCAGTTTTTAGGAATATGTCTGTTAAATTCATTTTCACCTGTCTCCAAGTTTCTTTCCACTGGTAAAAATTAGAACATGAATTGTACAAGCAGAATAATGGATTTGTCTAAAATATACAATTGTCATCTGTTACATTTAAGTTATTTATAATGCACATTATTAGTTATAATTTACCTGATTTTTTTCAATCTAAACAAAGCTCTCTCGAGAGCTTTGTATTCTGAATTTTTTAATGTTTTATGGTATGTATTATTAAGGCTATAAAATCCAAACAGATATATAACCAAACATTACACAGCCCAGTATTTATCTTTTTTTGTAGATTCATAGGCTTTATAAATATTTGTTAACTATGTGTTAATTATGAAATATAAAATTCCAAATCTACTAGTTTCTAATTTTGCTTTTTTCAAAAAAGAAATGTCTCGTTTTTTTGTTTCTTTTTCTCCAAAATTGAAAGTCTATGTTATTTTTTCATATTATGAGTAATATAAAAAAGATGAAAATTATTCAGATTTTTCGCATCTGAGTATAAAATAGGCATTTACTTTTAACTCAATTCAAAACACAGAAAATAATAAAGACATAATCAGAATTTGTTTTTCTGTTTACTTTTTTTAAGTAAACGAAAAAAAAATTTAAAGGTTATATAAACCGATGTTGCTTTACAAATAAGCTGGAGATTTTTGAGATTAAGCTACTTAATGAAACAATTAATTAGATAATAAATGCCCTCTCAAAATCCGTTTAATTTTTTTTCTCACCGAATATTTGACCATTTCAGATGTTGAAATCAGGGGTGGTTCTTATAAGTGCAGAGTACAGGGTCTATCTGTGTCCCACCAAGGACACTTAAAGGAGTTCATGGCGATAAGACTTGTGAAGGCCATCTTTATCCCATTAAAAGTCTTTCCACTTAGGCATTATAGAGTGACTTTGCCTCTATATATTTCTTTTAATCACTCATTGTTTTATTCGGGCTTCTGACATCTATGACCCCAGTTACTGAGGGTTATGTTCAAGTGGGACAGTTATTGCTGCTTTCTGACTTTCAATAGGGAGAGGTTTCCAACGTACGGTTCGATATAGAAAGCTCTAGATAAAAAAGCATGTGGGTGTCAGCATTTTGAGTCAACTCTTTCCCTCATGAAAAGATTAGCCCATCTAAGTGCAGAGTTCACATAGGATGCCCATGGTCTAGATATTCTGTGGGTGGAAGTCTTGGTTGCCGAACACCCTTTGTCTAATACCCACCTCCCACTTCTGAACAACTACTGCTGAGCTGAATAAAAATGCCCTGGGTCCAGTGTGACATTCTGTCTAATTCACTTTCCATTTTCACTCCATCAGTTTTTATGCATGTGTGTTGCCTTCTTTCAAAAACATTGCAAAAAAAAAAATAAGACGTAAGTATGGTTTGGAAGACGGTCTCAAGCCAATTGACGTAATGTAAAATTTCACAGCACATAAACAGCAATCCTCTTATATTCCCCTCCACATTACACAAAAACTACCCTGCATTAGTGGACATTTTATCTATACACCGAGCACCACTGTGTCTACCTGCAGCATTGCCCCAACCCTCAGCAGCAAAGTCTTTCTTCATTTGTAGGATTAGGAACATATAACTTTTCAGTGTCTCATATAAGGGCCTAATTTCTCTAAACATTAATAATCTCTCCTTCTCCTTTTCTTTTGCCATTTTTCTCTGCCTGGATCACCTCTAAACATCATTTCTTCTCCTTCTCCTTATGCCACTTGGAGTATCATCTAAAACTGGTATAGCTAGATATTATAATACCTTAGGATAAATTCAATATCTTTAACATAGAGGTGATTATGACTTTGTCTTTTATGTTTTTAGTTTTAATAGGTTTTGAAACTAATAACAAATATGAAATTAAGAACAGCTTTGGACAGAGGGTTTACTTTGCAGCGGAAGATACCGATTGCTGTACCCGAAATTGCTGTGGGCCGTCTAGGCCTTTTACCTTGAGGATTATTGATAACATGGGTCAAGAAGTCATGACTCTGGAGAGACCACTAAGATGTAGCAGCTGTTGTTATCCCTGCTGCCTTCAGGAGGTCTGTGAGCAATTACCAGAGCACTTTGTAAAGTAATTCAGCAAGATTTTCTATCATTTCATTGAACCTAGGCATTATGATTATTATTACATTTACACACAGTATTTTGCCTTTGTAGATAGAAATCCAAGCTCCTCCTGGTGTACCAGTAGGTTATGTTATTCAGACCTGGCACCCATGTCTACCAAAGTTTACAATTCAAAATGAGAAAAGAGAGGATGTACTAAAAATAAGTGGTCCATGTGTTGTGTGCAGCTGTTGCGGAGATGTTGATTTTGAGGTAAGAGACGTCATAATATTTATAGGATTTGTTTTCCTAATATGAGAAGAATGTAATTTTGCAGGATGTTATAAATGCATTAAATAAGTATTGTGTGCCAATGTCTCAATAGCAAGGGAATGTTCTAATGTATTTAACTTTGGTTAGCATGGTAATTATCACTCTAATTAAAGGTCAGTGTTGGTCATGATAAACGGAAAAAGAAGCAGACCTGTGTAGTCAAATAAAAATAAGCAAATCATCTATCAGTTAAACATGGTGGTTTCTGTGTGATAACATTGTATATTATCCATTTTAAACAAAACGTTCACCTCGTCATCTAAGTCTGATTGCCAAAGCATATGGATTCTTCTTTAATCTGAAATATTAGCTGCCAGTGCTCAAGGCCATGATTAGAATGTCTGACATCTTTGAATTCCTACAAGAGTCCAATTATGCAAAGATAGTTTTGAGAAAATTAGTATAATATGTATTACCCAATTATGCTTCTCTGTGGTCTTCTTTTCCCTATATTAAATTAGGTCACCAGAAGCTGTGACATATTAATATTTGTATATTTACTGTAATACACTGTAGACTTTCATTAGAGTGTTTATTCCACAACAGATGGTCTAAACTTATAATCTAATATTTTCATTGCAAATGTTGAAAAATCAGAAGGTTTTATAACTTAATCTTGATTTCTTGTTTCTCTTGGAAAATTGGAAAATTGGGTTAACTGTGCCTACCTTTCCACAGAAAGGACAAAAATCTACTAAAGATGTGTAAGGCTGCCCCTTGTAATAATGACACAGGAACTCTACCACTGTGTCCCCACTTACTGAAGTTTTTCAATATCCAGTGTCATTTATTTACATGATCTGCCTGCCTTCTTTAATCATATGGTATTTGATTCCTCCATCAGACCTTAGCTATATAAAGATAAATCCTTTCCCTCATTGACTTCATAGTCTAATGACAGAGATTCAAAGTTTTAAAAAAAAATGTGATGTAGAAACTTTAAAAAGGCTCTTATAAAAGGATTTGTATAGTGAGTGTATATATGTGTGTGCATAATATGCATGTATAAAAATTTTATATAGGGGTGTATATAATAGAAGTTCTTCATGTAGGGGATAGAATCTCTATCCTACATCCAGAGAAGTAAAAAGTAATTGCTCATTCAAAGAAAAATATTAAAAGAAGTTTAGCTAGCCTATATTTTATTTTTAGTAAATAAATGAAAACGCTGGAAAAGCATTGTGTAATTCTTATATTTGATGCTAAAGAATTTATGTTTCATCTAGCAACCTTTCTTGATGGATACCTTAAAGCATCCATTCCATATAATAAATTAACTTTTATTCCTTTTATCTACAATGATGATACCAAGATACTCTTATGGAAAGAATTGAGAAATGTCACTTGAAGAATTTTCCATGGGGTTGACAGTGGAAACTTTGACACTTCAAAGCAGAGATGATTAGTATGAGGGATCACTAAGGAGCATGAAATCCACCAGGGTGTCACTGGGCATCGAAACTTGAAGTAATAAAAGAGACAAAAGCCTGTTCCGAAGCCAGGGCAGGAGTCACTCTAAAAAAAGGGGACTTTTTTTTAGAATGAGACATTTCATAGGTGTACTATATGGAAGTAATTCATGAATCTGATGTCAATTGAGGATGAAAAAAATTTTGGAGATGAATTTGATGTGTTATTATTCTGATATTACCATTGGCCAAGTTAAGAATCTTGAAGGAAAAACACTTGATTTATGTCCTCTTGACCATTATGATAGTTTGGTTTTTAAAAAGTAAGGTATCATTTGAATAGACATTTTACTAAAGAAATTGTAAATATGATGATATAGTTTGGCTGTGTCCCCACTCAAATCTCATCTTGTAGGTCCCTTCCACGACATGGTGGGAGGTAGTTTAATCATGGGGGCGGTTACTATCATGCTGTTCTTGTGATAGTGAGTGAGTTCTCACTAGATCTGATGGTTTTATAAAGGCCTTTTCTCTCTTTTGCTCGGCACTTCTTCTTGCCTGCTGCCATGTAGGACATGTCTTGCTTCCCCTTCACCTTCTGCCATGACTGTGAGGCCTCCCAGACATGTGGAACTTTGAGTCAATTAAACCTCTTTCTTTTAAAAATTACCCAGTCTTAAGTGTGTCTTTATTAGCAGAGTGAGAACAGACTAATACATATGACATATGAGTATTTTAAAACATGCACAGTATTATTCGTCATTAGAAAACTACAATGTAATGCCATTACAAAGTTGTCAGAATGGCAAAACAAAACAAACAATTTAAAAGAAAGTAAGGTATCAAATACTAATACACATCTAGGTCAGGGGTCAGTAAAATATAATCAATGGGCTCTAGTTGATCATATAAAATGTATACGGGAAGTTAATGACTTGCATTAAGGTTATGTTGGATTTTAGTTATGTAGAGGAAAAGAATGGAGAGTTTGCAGCAAACAGATAGTAATTCTCCAAGGTTATCGCAATGGTGAGTAAGAGAGAGCCTAGTAGACCTTCTATCCAATATGAATGATAAGAGAGTCTGTCTCCTTCAAGGCAAACTCTTGGTGGGGGAAAAAAATACGGCCACATGAAACTGACATACCAAGTCAGTCCTGTCTATGAGCTTGAAATCTGAATTCCTATTCCTGTTGTGTTTCAGGAATCTCAAAATATAGAAACTGATCCTGAGTGGTGATATATATTTTATATGGTCCCACATTTCTTGCTGCCCTCTCAACTAGATTTTCACTAGTATTCCATTAATAAGTTTCTAAGAAGCAGACTATCATAATGGTCAAGAGTACAGACTCTGGAACCAGATGCCCAGGTTTGAAACCCATCCTCACAATAGTTATCTGTGCGACCTTAAACAAATTCTTTCACTTCTCTTTGCTTTAGCTTTTTTTTACATGAAAATTGGCTGCAGCAACAGTAAATAAATAAATCATTAGTAAGTAAATAAAATAGCTTACCAACAATTATTAATATTATCATAGTACATTTTTTATATTATATTCCTTTGATACATACCTAGGTCCTATATGCTATTGTTATATTTCAGTCTTTCACATTTCTACTTGCATGTGAAATGAATCTATGGTTTTCTTTTTAGAATGCTTTTACCAATTAGTATTACGTTAATGGATTTAAAAGTTTAACATTTATATAATACCAATTTCTTATATCCAAATGTTGAAATTTTATTACAGTGATTTTCTATTTTAAAATGTCTACAATTTAGCTAAAAATTATCTAGTTCTGATGATTTATTGGTTGAAGATCATTATTTGCATTTCTGATCCTTGCTATAAAAAATGTATTCTCTACTTCTTTAAATGTCTTGCTGTAATAATAAAAAAGGGCAGATGTTAATATCTTTATCTGTGTAGTGTTGGATTTATGGTGGCTGGTAAGTTGTCAGCTGCGTTTTTCATTTTTAAAAAATTTCAGAATTAAAAAATAACACATAAGAGTTGTCATCACTAGCTGCAAATGCTTTGATGACAGCTATTAGCAGAAAAATACTAATATGTAAAAGAAAGAATTTGCATTAGTTAATTTTGCCAAAGTAGTGAAATACTACTACTAATGAAATATTACACATAATCCCTAAAACTCAGTAGCTTGCAACAGGCATTTGTGCTCATGCTTATGGGTGTACAGGTCAACTGTGTTTCAGTGAATATATTTAAGGTCCCACTTAGGCTGCATGTTAACCTCAGTTTACTCCAGGTATGTTTGTTCTAAGGCTCTATCAGCAGCATCTACTGAGTCATGCTTTTGTAGTGGCTTATCGCTGGAGATCATAAGCCAGGCCAAATCACTTAGCCAAGTTTAAGGACACTACTCATGTCATATCTGATAACACCCATTGGTCAAACAAATAACATGGCCAAGCCTAATTATGAAGGAACAGGAAGTATACTGGGCCTACAGAAGGAGAGGGAATGAAGTGAATATTTGATGAACAGTAATCTGTGCTATCAGTTTCATATTACATGTTTATTTCAGGTATTTAACAAACTATTCACTTGTACTCAAATAAAATGAGTCAAGTGTTTTTAGATTCCCCACATTTATTTAGCTGGTCACATTCAGCCTGAGGCAAGTGCTTCAAAGAGTGTTGCTGACACTTGTAGTGCCTTGTGCACATTTTAAAAGGACGCTCCTCCTCTGTTAACATAACTATATATGTACATAGTTTAGTGAATTTCAGCTACGTTCAGTGTCCACCTGCCCTCCTAGAAGAGTTGCTTTAGTCTGAACACAGTCCATTCAACTCTATATGATGGCCCTGGGCTTTTGTCAGGCAGAATTGTAAAATTAGAAAATTTCTACTTTGGAGCTCCTTTGTTCATACACTCTTCATCTTTTATTACTCACACCCTGCTATTTGCCCACTCTTACCTTAACTCTTGACATGGTGCATTTCATCACGTTACTTATTAGGTTTTTGCCTTTATTCAAAACTGCTAATCTTTTCTAGGCTCTTAGCTTTTCATGTTTGGCAACTTACAGTGGGTGGTAATAAGCCTTTTCATCATATTTAATCTTTCAGTCTGTGTAAACTATGCTTCTCCTAAAGCAGAAATCTAATAGGAGCTTTGTTCATTACCTTCCTGATGGCTTCCAGAATTGTCATCAAGAAACATTTCATATTTATATCCTTTTTTGCTTAAATTTTCTTTTGGGTCTATTCAAATAATTTATTAATGTCTATATTAATAGAAAATGTTCAATATTTCAGAAAAACTACTTTCATGTAATTTTTCTATACAATGAAATAGTTTTTTTTTCATATATCTATAACAGATAAAGGAGCCTCTAGTTATCTAATGAGAGTTACATGTTCATGGTTACATATGGTCCATAATTTTAATGCCATATTTGTTTCATCTTCAAATTTGAAAGTACTTTTGCTGTAAGGTTTCTAAAAATATTTAATAATTCTTTTCAATTTAGATTAAATCTCTTGATGAACAAAATGTAGTTGGCAAAATTTCCAAGCACTGGACTGGAATTTTGAGAGAGGCATTTACAGACGCTGATAACTTTGGGATCCAATTCCCTTTAGACCTTGATGTTAAAATGAAAGCTGTAATGATTGGTGCCTGTTTCCTCATTGTAAGTCTATTCCTGCTAATCTTGGTTACAGATGGCTTCTCTAGGAGCATTCTGAAATGATTCAGTAAAGCGGATATTTCAAAGTGACATTTTAAAGTCTGTAGATTTTAAACCAGGATTCCCATTTAATGCTAGCTCTGAAATTCTATTTGATCCTAACCCTCTGGAGTCACAGGTGACTAGTTTCTATCTGAAGAGTCTATGGATTATCACATGGCAAGTGAGGGACTAAGGAGATGTACTAAGGAGATATTTTAGTCTCTCCTTAAATCAAGCATCTCCTAGATGCTTTGAGGAAGAGTTGAAAGTGGGTGTATGTGGAAAAAATTTAGTGAAACAAGAAAACTTTATCATGATTCATAATAATTAAATTAAACAATCTAATATAGGAATATGAACTACAATAAAAGTATACATTCACTCAAGTGTGTAGACCTAACTACCAAATTACAGGAAATAATTGTATATATCAGTGATTCTGAAATTGTCTTCACATTAGAATCACTAAGGACCTTTAAAACCTCCAAGTACTAGCCCATACCTCAGTCCAACTAAATCAGAAACTTCGAAGTTTGTATAGTGTTCCAGGTGACTCCAATATGTAGCCAAAGATGAGAATTATGGGGATGGAGAACATTTAGAGAGTAACATTTAGAGAAAATGACCAGAAGATTAATTAAATTCTTACAAGTATCAATAAGTAAATAGAATTATAGAATTTAATTATTATTAAAATGGAAAGCTAAAGGTGGAACTTATATAATTATAGAGCTTTTCTATATTTACTTATTACAGTTAATTTTTTAAGAGATATGTTACTGTGTTTCACTAGATCCCTTAGCATTTCTGCATCTGATAATTGATCTCTGTTTTGCTGCTGAAAATTCATTTGTGTATTTTTGTTTTTATCTAGGACTTCATGTTTTTTGAAAGCAGTGGCAACCAGGAACAAAGATCAGGAGTGTGGTAGTGGATTAGTGAAAGTCTCCTCAGAAAATCTGAAGTCTGTGTATTGATTGGGACTATCTAAACTCATACCTATATAAATTAAGCTGTAATGCCTGTAGCTCTGGTTGGATACTTTTGCTTTTCAAATTATAGAGTTTATCTTCTGTATAACTGATTTATAAAGGCTTTTATGCATTTTTTTAATACTCACTGTGAATTTGAGAAAAAGGACATAGGAGTTTTTACAATTGTTAATGAAACTTCCTATGAAAAACCGCTTTGAATCATGATCTCTGATTGTTTTACTACCAAATATTAATTAATGCCTTATTAATTTTAATATAAATTATATTTTATTCTATTAAATCCAGTTACAATTTATTTCATGCCTAACAGCTAATGTTATTTTACAAATGCCATATATTCAAAAAAGTTCAAAGATAATAATTTACTATTATGTTCAAATAATATTCATTATGCATATTATCTTTAAAAAGTTAAATGTATTTTTTTTAATCTTCAGGAAATCATGCTACACTTAACTTCTTCTGGAAGCTAATCTGTACCGTAAATAATATGGTATTCATATTCACAAGATATTACCAATTTTTAAAATATTGTTATTAAAGAACAACATGATTCTCTCCCAAAGAAAGACACGTTTTAAACACTCCTTCACTGTAAAACTCTGGTATTATTACGACTTTTGAAAGTTAATATTTAAACATGGAATGTTTAGCTCTTATACTGTATCCTTCCTAAAAAATGGTAATTGAAATTATTCAGATGTTAATTAAATATAACATATATGTATTCACAGAGTATAAACCTAAATAATGACCTATTAGATTATTTATACCAATAATCAAATATTTGAAAAAAAGCTTGGTTTTTTTGTATATTTGATTTTTGTTTTTAATCAAAATGTGCTCAGATGGTATTTTGAACACTCATTTAGTTAAATGATGCTACATATTTGAAGCAGGATATTTCCCTGACCCCTTCACGGGACTCAAGACAGAGGTGCTGTGTTTACTCAGCCTACTACTCTCTACTCCTCATGGGAGGGAGTGCACAAGCACTGGAACAGATGGGCCACTTCTGCACCGGTGGGTGCAAACTCCATGCAGGCCCTGCGGTAGCATCCTGGTGGGGATGCCTGTAACTCCTGAAGCCCCAGAAGGCATGTTACAGTGCTCTTTTAGCTCTGCTGTCTGGGGACGGCTTAAGTGTTAAGAGCTCAGTGGGCAAAGGGCAAGTGTGGGAGCCTTTCATATCTGTACTTATGGTTCCAAGCTCTTGTCCGGCATCTAGGAAAAATGTGGTCACACAAATTAATTGAAGGATGGTAAATGTGGGGAATTTTATTGCTGATGAAAGTGGCTCTCAGTGGGAAAATAAGCTGAAAAGGGGACAGAGGAGTATGTAATCTTCCCCTGAAGTCTGGCCATAACTGGCTGGATTCTTCTCTGAAGTTACACTGTCAAGCTGTCCCTCTGAAGTCAAGCAGCTTCTCTCTGATGTCCAGCCATAGTCTCCACTCCTTTCTGACTGAGTCTGGGGTCTTTATAGGTACAGGACTGGAGGCAGAGCAGACCATGGGTAGTTTAGGAAAAGGCAACATTCAAGCAGGAAAACAGGGATATAAATTATCACTTTGGGTCAGGGTTTCAGGCTTTTCAGCTTGAGGATAGGATTTTCACTGGGGACTCGCCCTTTTCTGCGTAGAATTTCTCTGCCTCCTGTCCCCATCATATTTAACTGCCTTTTCCTTTCAAAACTCCTTTAACACTGAGCAAAGATACATGACGCTTTGCAGTAAAATCTGTACCAGTGTTGGAAACTAGGATTTCCACCTGTCAGAAACTTATAAGAATTTAGTAATCTCTTTCGTAATGAAGATTGGATTGAAAGATAACGTGAACTACCCGTAATATTCCTCATGCAGCAGAAAAGTGTGCTTAAGAAATCAGGGAATGTGAGGAGAGATCCAAGATGGCCGATTAACAACAGCTCAGGATTGTAGCTCCCAGTGAAAGCGCAGAGAGCGAGTGGACGCCGCACTTTCAGACGAATTTCTGTTGCCCACAGACTAGGAGATTCCCGGCGGAGAAGCCACACGGGTCACCAGCGCGACTTTTTTGGCCGGCGCGGCTATTTTGCCGGCACCCCAGCACGGCGCTTCTCGGCGCGGAGTATACGGGACGACTCCGGCTCGGCTGGTCCCGTCCCCACAAGGAGAACAGCAATTGGAAGCGCTGAGGACTGAGAGT